>CM051038.1:23426931-23624431 GCA_027627225.1 Congeria kusceri | reverse complement strand
TGATGATGAGGAGGAGGATGAAAATAAATAAATAAACTGTAACCGATAAACTGTAACGGTTAATAAACACAAGTACGGTATTTCAACTGGACAGGTTTTCTTGGTCACACTGGAGAGAATGGAGAGAAAGGCTTCCAAGGTTACACAGGCATCCCGGGACTGCGGGGCGATGTAGGTTGGGTGGGAGAGAACGGTCAGCACGGGTACAGAGGACCCCCCGGGGAATACGGCGACGTGGGCTTCATCGGCATGCCCGGGCCCCCGGGCCTTGGTGGGGACGTTGGAGAGATCGGCTTTATTGGCCCTCCAGGTACTGCACAGGGTCTTTGTGAAGTACTTTATAGTGTCCAGTGTGTTGCCAAATATTTGCATCGCATTATTTACAACATAAATGTTTTTAAAATGAGTTACCGTTATGCAATGTGATGGTAAATGTTTGCGTAGCAATATATTAAGGCTAAAGGAAAATATTATTTGTGTTTGCTTGATTCGTGGGTTTGCTTAATATTACAATACTGAATGAGAAACCAAATTGATTCTTGTACAATTACTTTATTGACAAATAACTGACCAGTACTTGAAAGGACATTTATACGTAAATAAATGTATATGTTCCAGTACCCATGAGGTACGTGCGGAAGTATTTTATTTTATTTAAAAGGCACAATCATTCATTTCCAGGGCACATGGGAAGTACCGGTCTACCGGGCCCTGTCGGGGAATACGGGGGGCCAGGTGAGACAGGCGAGAGAGGATTTGAAGGACCGGAAGGGCCTAGGGGACCCAAAGGGGACAAAGGAGGGCGAGGTGATGTGGGAGACCTGGGGCCGTGGGGCCCTGTAGGTGCACCAGGACCTATGTATGACCCCTACGCCGCAATGTTCGGACCGGCTCACTTCCTTGAGGGGCCACCTGTAGGTACCAAATGCAATGACACCGATGACGGCGAGCCTAACTGCTCTTCATTCAATGACGGCCCGCCTGCGATAGGGGCTAGAAAGGTGTCCGTGCCCGTGTACCGTCACCCGCCTCCGGGCGCGCAGGTACTTCCGGTGGACGCGATGCCCATGCTCGGAAAGGCGACCTACGTGCACGCCCCGCCCCCTGGACCCAAGGTGGCCGCCTACTATCCTGCCGACATGGTAAGGTATGTAAGGTACGACGAGGAAGAGAAAGACATTCTTACTGAAGCCGAATATCTTCAAATGATTAAGGAATATGAGCAGAAGCAAGCGGCAGCGGCCCTGGCAGTAGAAGGCGCTAATGAAATTAACGAACACAGCGAGGAGAACGGGGATTTGAATGGATCAAATTCCACACCTTCTGGTCTCAACGTGACCAAAAGTGAGCAGTCAGATGAGAGAAGCGAGTCCGAAGATCTGTCCGCGTCCGAGGTAGCCGAGGAGGCCGGCGATGATGCATCTGAATCGGATTCTGAAGACGGTGAAAATGGTGAGGGCGACGTCAGCGTTGATGTTGAAACAACGGCAACTTCAAATGGCGGAGATTTTGATGAATACTATGATGAGTAAATTGAAAATTGAATACATGCTAATTTTTGTTTCATGCGTTTGTTATGGTCAAATTTTTCAAAAGTTACGGCTTAATATTTGCGCAAACTACGACACAAACAGTTCACAGACTGACCCCATAGTACCGGTTTTACGCATAGTTTATATATTCAAGTGTTTCAGATGACATATACCAAACAGGCAGTAAATTAAGCTAAACATCCGACGATGTTTAGACGCATTGTATTAACTTGTATTCGGAAATGGTCAGTGTATTGCGTTTGATTGCTTCTTTGTGACCTCAACCTTGCTATTCTTAGATGATATTGTGCATGTGACGCAAAGTCGTTTGACATGTTTATTTGGTATAAAGTTAGTAGGCCCCCATCGAAGATGGCGGGGTATTTTGGTTTTCTAATGTTGGTTCGTTGGTCCGTTTGTATGTCGGTGGACCAATCTCGGTTCCGCCCTCGAAGTCCAACAGTTTTCATCCGATCTTCACCAAATTTCATATCTCGGCCATTTCCGATAATCAGCCAAATCGCTACAGGAGTTGTAAAGTTATGGCCCTTGAAATATCTAACATTGGCCTTTTTAGCCGTTTCCGCTAAGTCCAACAGTTTTCATCAGATCTTCACCAAACTTGGTGATAATGTTTGTTGGCACAATATCGCAGCCAAGCGTATTAATCAGCCAAATCGCCCCATGATTTGTGCAGTTATGGCCCTTGAACGATGTAAAAATCGGCCTTTTTAGCAGTTTCGCTCGCTATGTCAAACAGTTTTCATCTTATCTTCACCAAACTTATATTTTAAAGAGAGATTTTAACCTAGAGGGGGCATATCTGTTCTTACAAACAACTCTTGTTTATATATACTAGGCGAACATTAAAATTTAAGACCAAAAGACGTGTGGTTTGTGAACTACATTGTGCGTCGAATAGACCTTAGCCGACGTATTCGCTTTGTTAAGAAATGTAAAATCTTAATTATTCTCAATAAATATAGCATCCATTAAAACATGCAATGTTTGGTCTTCTTTGCGATGCCATCACTGTTTAATGCGATTAACAATAAATTTGACAACATAAAAAATAAATTATGAGGTATGGCGTGTTTTATTCACATTTACTCCAACATCTGACGAAATAATGATACATTTTATATATGTTTAAATTGAAATAACCTTCTTTCACTGTACACTTGATTAAAAACGTGTGTATGCTTGAAATTATTAACTAACGTTTATCTTAAACACAACCTGTTTGCTATGGATCGGTAGCATTGCTGATTATGTAACCAGACGTTTGTTAATTACAAAAATGTGGAACGTGGTCTGGGTGTCTGCTGTTGATCAATCCGTTCGGCATCATCGTCTGCTAACAACCATACTCAAATGTATGATTAGCATTGAAACCTGTCCATATCGCTGCTCGTTTTAATTATTATATACGTTTGAAGTTCCCGGATGTTATATGGTTAACTCTAACATGACACGCGCAGAGTTTTCTATAAACAAAGAACAACATTCACCGTTGTTAAACTACCAATAAACAAACCGAAAAAAATAGTTCCGAAGCTGTAAAATATAGTTCGCATTTTTGGGGGGCAGAAAATGTTGTCGGGTTATGTGAGAATCAAAATATTTCAATGCTAATTATGATTTTTTTTTCGATTTTTAGTTGTTTATCGGCTAATAAACACCGATTTGTCGTTCTGATACGGTATATTCAACCACTCGGGCTAACGCCCTCGTAGTTTAATTCCTATCAGAACTCATAACTCCATCTTAGCCGATAAATAACTCAAAATCGATAAATATTTCATAATTAGCATTGAAACCTATTCTTATCGCTGCTCGTTTTATTACATTTAATTTTTTTTAATGGTTTATTATTATTACATATAGGCACCTCAATCTAACGTCTAGAACGTTATCAGGTTCCTTGACTTAGTTGTATTTCACACTTAAATGGTGAGGGCGACGTCAGCGTTGATGTTGAAACAACGGCAACTTCAAATGGCACAGCATATTTGATTTGATATTTGAAATTTAACAAGCATAATAAATCTAAATATTAATGGAAATAAATTAGAACATATGATAATAGAGCTCTTTTAAAAACCATGGACTGCAATGACAGAGTAGAATACTTCAATTTGCATAATTTAAAACCTCTTGCATCTTGTCGGTCATTAATGTGTGAATTTTTAACGTATTCGAACAATAAATCTTTGGAGTCATCTATCATGCGGCACAAAAAGCACATTCAGTTATGCCATTTATTTAGTTAATAATGGAATTAAGACATTAATCTTGATTTTACGGCCTTTCTTGGGAGAAACTACCAAAAATATACTTGACATTTCATAAATTGTAGAAATATGATACGTAGTAAAAGTACAAATATTATTATGACACGTAATTCACCTATAAAAAACTATTGTAATAATAGTGGATTAATGTTTAGAAGAGACTTCCTTGAAACAGAAAATACCATAAAAGTGGTAAGTGCCGTCCTGGATTAGCCTGTACGAACTGCACAGGCTAATCCGGGACGACACTTTACGCACATGCATTAATCCCGGTTTCCACGATACGCCTCCATTATACTTTATATACGTTGTACTTAACATTTGCGTGTACGCTTCATTTTCTTAATTGGTGGTGTCTAGCCGATAAATATGGAAAAGTGCATGTTACAGTTCAATCTGTTTTGTGATAATTTAACAAGCATGCCCTGTGAGTCATGACATCTTCATTAAATAAAGTCATCTTCGTTTTAATCGCTAATGTTTCATTCATATAACACGGAAATTCCATGTGTACTTTTGCATGCAATCATATGCAGTGCCTTAGCTACTACATGGAGCGTTATATATTTATATTGGTTTGTTTATAATTTATAAAATGTTAACTGTTATTCTCCTAAGACTCCGAGTAACGTAACTTACAGTAATTTACACTGGGATAAAAGAATCATTAAACTTTCTTGATTCTTGATTTGAAGACGTATTAACAGGCGGACGGACGGATCTCATTTCCGAAGAAGGGTAACACACAGGGAGTCTTTGGGACATTGCAAGCTTGAACAATTACTCATCAATGATTTTGTACGTTGCTGCCAATAGTTTCTGTACTGAGGTCGCAGTGGTGTAGTGGGTATGTTGTCCGCCTTGCGACCCGGAGGTCGAGCCCTACTCGGGGAGCGTTCGAAGGATCTTTCTCAAGACACCAAGTACTGGTTCTACCCAGGAAACGGACTCGAGTGTCTCAATTAGCCTTTCGACACAATCGGGCTAAAATAAATAGGTGTAAATTAAATTAGACATATTGCTAAGTACTGTTATAATACAATGCTTTTACGTAATGAACTGCCCTCTGTCTGAATGTATTAACTATATTTTGATATGCTCTCCTGTATTGTATTGCATAACATTGTATTTATATATGTATCCTTGTGTGTCTTGGTCATAATGTTTATGTAAATGGCCCAATGCTTTCGCCGTCTTTGCCAATAAACGAACGAACGGTAAAAAAAAATGTATACTGAAAGTCACAAGTGTATTCTTCAAGGCAACGGTACAGACCTTTGCATAAAAGCAGATGGTCGGTTAATTCAGTTAAACGGTAAAACATGTAAAACTGATTATTCTATAGAGAAAACCTTATCTTACAATTAATCATGATTTAGGACTAGAATGGCGTAACGAGAAAGGCATTTTTTTCAAGAACCTTTGAGACTAAATCTACAAGACACTTGACTACCATACAGCAGTCATGTGTGCGTCAAATACAGTGTTCACGCTACAAAAATGGTTCTTTTAGATAAACCTTACAGAAGAATATGCATCCGCGACGCATTTGCTAACTGTATTCATAATTTTAGACCGTACGAGCGTATTACCAATTATGCACCTGCCACAGTGGGAGATGCTTGGGGGCCAAATATTACTGAGATCTTAAATCCGACGGTCTATTTCCAGGGACCCGGAATTATTTGGCGTGTAAAATTCCCGCCTGTCGGGAACCGCTTTCAGTCTAAAGTCACGTATATGCCTGGTGCGCTGTGGGCATCGAGTATGTGTATACTACTTACAATATCCTAGGAATCATCGTTAATTTTGTATACATTATAAGATTATGTATTAAATATCAAGACATGCGTGTTCGTTTCGCAAATGTATCGATGTTCTACATTACAGAGCGCATATACTAGTATACAGAACATTCGTACATCAGACACTGACTGCGGACACGCATTCCAAATAATGACTAGAAGCAGGCATACAAATGGACTGATTTATTCTGACATCGGAGAAATGATATACAAGTAATAAGGTCATGTACATGTTTCCAATAAAACACACGAGCATGGTGAGAATTGATTCGTATCAACTGGAACAATTATGGACATACCTCATCAAGGATTTCAACAAATGTGTACCTTTTAAAATTTACCAAACAAATACTGTGTACATGTACTACCAGACAGTTCTACCGACATCCGCATAATAAATGCATGTATTATTGGCAACGCATACATTTTGTATTTAGAAGTGCAAATGAGAACTATGCTTTTCTGTGAAACTTCATTTCATATGCTAACTAAAAATTAAATGACAAAGGCATTCTCATTATACTGATATGATTAATAATTATGCTATCAAACGAGCAAAGGTGCATTTTCATAAAGTATCTCAGTTTCACTGTAAATAAAGACTGTTGTAGATGGACTACAATTTGGTATCTTATCCAAGCAAAATTGGTTTCACATCAGACAAGGTATGAAATATTCTGTATTTCGAGCCATACAGTTACACTTTATTATTTTCACAAAGATTACATATTAATACAGTTATAATTGTCATTAGAACTATTGTTATGTTATCGATGCACAGATCCAGAACATGTTTAGTATTCAAACAATTAGTGCAATCACCACTCAAACATCATCGCCTGAGCAACATACCAAATAGCAATAGACCATAAAACCTGTACAAAATACTCGGTCACAAAGTCAATGTAGGATGCTTTTGCTTACAAATTTAACGTTCTAAAACTGTAATAACATGGCACTTGCTGTTTGGTCATGCCTAAATATTGATTTTTGCTTATTTTACAATGTGAACATATTTTACTGTAGTAAGAAATAAAGCAAACATAAGTGCAATTATCATCATAGTTTGATGCAGACATTTTAATAAATTATTAATGAACCCACATAAAAGAGAAATGATGACTCGTCCATGGCACATGATGAATGATTTACTGAAATATGTGTACAAGATGTAAAAATAATTATGATACAATGTAGTTAAAACACATAACCTGCATGAAATATAGCAGCTCTTGATAAGTCTTAGCAATTATGTACATGTATATAACATTATTCAACACGATCACTGATAAAATGAACATAATGAACCATATTTATATTTAAGAGAACAACAAATAACCTTAAATTAGATAATTTTAAATGTAATGATTAACTTGACGATAAACTGTCAAGAGTTCTATAGAGTTTGGTACACTTTCAATCACTTGACGAGTTCAAAGATTCCCAGACGTCAAAGTCCTACAGCACATAGTCGAGCTCGTATCTCAAGTAGTTATTTTTTGCGTCATTGGGGACCCGGGGGAATGCGGGGATCATGCCGTCCTGGGCGCCTATATACACCGTGTTATACACCTTCCAGTACACATCTCGCACCTTACGTGCCGGATGGACCAAACCCTTAAGGAACGAGAAACGACGAGTGTAAGATAATATATCTGACATGTCTATTTCTTGTAAATATTTTATTTTTGACATGTCTATTTATTGTAAATATTTTATTTTTATTCAATACTTGCACAAAGTACATCATTTAAACACATATACCTGGTGTTTACAAGTACATGTATAAGGTTAACATGTATTTCACGAACAACAATTATAACAGATTAATGATAAATTTGAATTCTAATTGAATATTGCTCAAATATGTTAACTTTCATGAAAATAATGCTGCAAAATGACAATACTTTTTTATCTGAAATTCATGTCTATAGTTAATCAGAAAGTTGTGACTGAAATCTTGGTAAATGTAGACATCAATGTAATTGTTAGCTTACACAAAGACCTTACATTTTTCCTGTATTAAACTTTGTATTTATATTTTACATAAATATAGAAAAATTATCATAATGTAGAGAATTTATCTAGAATTAGAAAATGATACAAGGTGCTGCTAAAAGACAGGGGAAATCCACAACTACTTTTTACAGGTTGTAATATGATAAATCCAGTTGTGGAATGATAACATCTGATAATTTCACTGTTTGTTATTTGGAACTACAGTTTTTTTTTTTAAATAGTTGACTATATACTGGGGGTATTCAATAATCGGCCCACTCACCTGTAAAGCATACTGGAGAACTTTGGATGGCCCGACCCCCACCCTCATGCCCTCGATAGCTCCCATAAACGCCTGCACCACGTGGGGCGAGGTCTCAAACACGTTAGGCCACACGTAGTTCATCAGGTGGGTGAGGGCGTCCTCACAGCCAAACCCGTACACGCCCAGGGCCATGTGCTGGATGGCCGACATGGACGTCTGCCTGTGCACCAGGTCCCTGTAACAGGCACACAGCATTACTAACATTAGTTTGAAAATATTTAATATGTGGCGCGTCGTGAGAAAACCGGTCTTAATGCATGTGCGTAAAGTGTCGTCCCGGATTAGCCTGTGCAGTCCACACAGGCTAATCCAGGACGGCACTTTCCGCTTTTATGGTATTTTCTGTTTCAAGGAAGTCTCTTCTAAACATAAATCCTCTGTGGGCGGAAAGTACCGTCCTGGATTAGCGGACTGCACAGGCTAATCCGGGACGACACGTTACGCACATGCATTAAGACCGGTTTTCCCACGACGCCCCTCATATGTAATTATTGTTCAGTTAAATTCTGTTGGCCAGTATCAAAAGTGTAGGTCTTTAGGTCTGTGCACAAGGTTTCTAGTACAAGCCGTGGAAACATTTGCAGTTAAAGAAATTTAGCTTTCGTTGGCTGGAATGAGCATCAGATTTTTAAAAACATTTTTGCTGTATTTAGTACTTATTGTGTATTTCTGTTGGCCAGAACCTAATTTTACTTGCCACAGACTATACAATCTAGTTCAATGATAGTATGTATATGTATTTATCCTTTAATACGTATTCCAATATTAAGTTCTAAAGTGAAATTTAAACTAAAACTTGACTTCTGGATGGACTTATCTTGCAAGGTTTATTTACTGACATATTTACCATTTAGAAAAGAAAACTAAGTTAGGTTTTACTAAATTACTTTAATAAATATTCCAACAAGTCACTATTTTAAACAGTCAACAAAAGAACTGAATATTAACTATGAATGGTTGATGTTACTTACCTATCCATAAGCGCATCCTCAAATAGTGGTGTTACTGCATAAATATAATCTTTTCCCATCTCTCCGATATACTCAAACATAAAGGAGAGAGATTTGAGGACTCCATTCTGGACGTTCAGTTCCGGCACCCGGTACTCGTTCATCAAGGCCGGTAGTACCGTGAACGGTGAACACGTCTCTGCTACGATTGCTATGGCAACCGTGGTGCAGACACGGTTCTGACGCTCCTGAACTTTCAGGTTGTTGAGAAGTGTGGCCAGGACATCATGGGGGCTGAAATTCAATGAACAAATTGCCATCATCACAAAAGTACATCTACTATCTAAAATAGTATGATACTAGAAAGATGAGATTCTACTTAAACAGACAAACTGTATTGTTCAGTGAAAACATATGCATTGTAATTTCCCCCTTGTAATAATTTATGTGAACTGAATAACATCCCCCTTTAAGTAATTTTTGTGAATTGATTGCACTGTAGTATTTTCAATGTACAGTTTTTAATTGGATGTATTTGACTAAAAAAACAATACCAAACAATTCTTCAACTAAATAAATACTGTCGTACACCGAACATATTTTCACCATACTTATCAAGACATCACGATCAATATGTCAAAACTAATTGTTATCATATTATTTGGTAAAACTAACTATTTAATTTTGTGAAAACTAGCAACGATATCACTGACTGACCCGATGGCCTTGGCGATGTAGCCGAAGGTGTTGACGGTGGCCCTTCTGATGGCCTTCTTGTGAGCCTTGAGGAGTTCCAGCAGCTCAAAGCAGATCCTCATCCACTCGCGGGCTGACACAAACTCCGCCCCCCTGTCCGCGATACGACCAACAAGATCGATGCAGTTCTCCTGGACTTTCTCGTGTCTGCAAAGAAATGCAAGACGTCAATTTTAATTGTTGCTTTGTATGGCATTACAGATAAATCTGTGCCCTTCTAATTTCTCTTATTCTGCAGCCAACTTGATACAGATGCTACCTACAGTAAAGCAAAACTCCTTTCATGTTTATAAGAAATTGATCACGTATCCAAAATGGAATCTTTTAATGCCCAGATTTTTTTCATTTAGCCAACATTCTTCAAAGATAAAAATAACACTAAAAATTGGTATTGCAAATGACAAACATATTCAGAATCAATGTATGAATTTACATGAGTATTTGTTGAACAAAATTACTTCCCACTGGAAAATGTTACAGCGTTTTGTTTTGCTGAAACCCCTCTACAACACTGAGCACTAAGGTTTACTTGTTCTTTAAGAAGGGGGTGAGCATATGCTTTGCTTATTGCCCCTCTCAAACCCTGAGCACTAAGGTTTACCTGTTCTTTAAGAAGGGGGTGCGCATATGCTTTGCTTATTTCCCCTCTCAAACCCTGAGCACTAACGTTTACCTGTTCTTTAAGAAGGGGGTGAGCATAGGCTTTGCTGATTTCCCCTCTCAAACCCTGAGCACTAAGGTTTACCTGTTCTTTAAGAAGGGGGTGAGCATATGCTTTGCTTATTGCCCCTCTCAAATCCTGAGCACTAAGGTTTACTTGTTTTTTAAGAAGGGGGTGAGCATATGCTTTGCTTATTTCCCCCCTCAAACCCTGCACACTAAGGTTTACTTGTTCTTTAAGAACAGGGTGAGCATATGCTTTATTTCCCCTCTCAAACCCTGAGCACTAAGGTTTACCTGTTCTTTAAGAAGGGGGTGAGCATATGCTTTATTTCCCCTCTCAAACCCTGAGCACTAAGGATTGCCTGTTCTTTAAGGGGGTGAGCATATGCTTTATTTCCCCTCTCAAACCCTGAGCACTAAGGTTTACCTGTTCTTTAAGAAGGGGGTGAGCATATGCTTTGCTTATTTCCCCCCTCAAACCCTGCACACTAAGGTTTACTTGTTTTTTAAGAACAGGGTGAGCATATGCTTTATTTCCCCTCTCAAACCCTGAGCACTAAGGTTTAACTGTTCTTTAAGAAGGGGGTGAGCATATGCTTTGCTTATTTCCCCTCTCAAATCCCGAGCACTCAGGTTTGCATGTTATTTAAGAAGGGGGTGAGCATATGCTTTGCTTATTTCCCCTCTCAAACCCTGAGCACTAAGGTTTACCTGTTCTTTAGAATGGGCGTGAGTCTTGGTAGAAGGTCCTTGATGGGCGGGGTCATCTTGGTCATGCCGATCACGTTGACGATGGCCTTGAGGGCACCCAGGATGCTGCCCAGCACCTCGGGGTACTCCTCTCCCAGGTACTCGTACAGCACCACACCCAGGTGACCCATCAGCTTCTCCTGCAGACACAAATGTGAGAAATGACATGGGCCAAACCCAGACGACCGGATAAGGTTAGTACATACATAATTTTTACACGAAAATTGACAAGATTCGCACAGAAAACTAAATCAGGATGTAGATTTACGCACAACATTCCAAATGTGCGCAGACTTGGAAATGAAAAACGGACCCATTAAAGACACCAGCTTGTTAAAGGTGTAAATAAGTTGAAATTTCTTATTTAAAACATTTATATTATTCAAATATCTAAGCATTATTTAAGGTTGCTTCAATGTATTCTTTTGCACTTTTAAGCAACCCAATGAATTTCAGGCTGAAAGCACATTTACCCCCCTACATTTTGGACTGAGTGAACATTTAACCCAAAACATTTTTGTTTAAGTGTACATTTAACTTCTTAACAAAAAACTTACATGTATCTTGAGCACTGATCCTTTGTGAAATTACACATGTAATCTAAATACACACCAACCAAACATAAAACTTAAATGCTCTTAATGCAATTTCAACAGAATATTGTACATCAAACTATACACTGTAAGCCTAAAGACTGAATAGCTGAACTATGATTTTTTTTCTGTATCAAATCTGGAAATACACACACACTAATCTTGTCAATTTTTCCCTGCCCATGGTGGCCACTTAATGGCCCTTTGATTAAATATCATTGGAATATAATATACTGATTAAGTGTTGTCGTTTTAAAAATTAAGGCGATATATATAAGCATGTCGTAAAATGACTAATGTTTTGAAGGCTTGTAGAGCCTGATAACTGAAAATATGCGTGTGTGCACACTGACCTCCTGACAGGTCTTCATGACGATGGCAATCCTGGAGATCAGGTCCGCGGCCTGCTGTCGCACCTTGGCCGACTTGTTGTTGAGACGCCACAGGATCGTACCGCAGATCTGGGGCAGGTATGGCTTTACCCTCTTGCCCAGGGCATTCACCACTGTGCCGAACCCATTCAACATCACAACATCCTGGAATTTCATGATTTATTTCACTTACTTATTTTACTGAGTGGTGTTCTCACTATAAAAATGTATATTTCTGCATCATGTTAAGGTAAGAAATTTTTCCAATGGTATCATTTTCATAAAATCACTGTTTAAGGTTACATATATGAAGTATTTTGGATGGCTAAAAGTCTAACTAAAGAACACTATACTTAGATTTAAACAAAAGGCCATCATGCATTCAACTACTATATCACAGTCACTGCGAAGACTGATAATTCATGTTTTCACTGAAAACATTTTGGACACAACCTGAGCAGACATCAGTTGGGTCAGATATTTTATTCCTTTTTCCAAGACAATACCTCAGTGGTCTGTTCCTGGAAGGCGTACAGGATGCCGTCAATAAGCTGCTCCTCCAGCCTGGAGTCGATGTCAGAGGCGCCCAGGTTGGCCATCACCTTCTCAATGGTCTCCATCACCATCTTCCTGTACTGCTCAGCCTCGTCCTTCAAGTCATCCACCACACGGCCTATGATCTCTGCTGCTCCGACCTTGTTAGCGATTTCCACGGTGGTGTCTACCAACTGTAAGGAAAGATGGAATAAGTGTTCAAGGAAATTATTCAATGTAGACTAGTCACAATTTTCAACAACAGAAGCCAAGCAAAATGGATCTGTATTCAAAATGGACAATTTCACTATACATAAACACTGGGTTCATACAAACTGTTGAAACCAAAATTCCATGATTTTTCCATGACATAGCTTAGGTTTCCATGATACAAACTGCACATACTAAAGTCAAAACAGTACACTAACACCCACATTTTATTTTATCTACATCAGGGCTCGACATAAACGGTAGTCCGACTGACCGGGACAACCAAATTGTTGGTCCGGACAAGTTTTTTAAAAATCTGCTAGTCCGACACGACAAGTGTTCTTTATCTCTAATTACGTAACAAAATTGGTTAGGTTAGATACCAGTAAATCATTGTGTATCCCTCAGTGGTCCATTCAAAAGTAGTGCCTATTACTAAAGAGTTCCTCTTCTCTTCGTTCATAAAAGCCATTTAGGTATCTCAGACATGCCTTTTGTGGTTATTTCTATTATCCTATGCGTGTCTGCAACATTTTGGTGCATTTCATTGGAGGCTAACTTGAAAGGTGAACTTTTGGGGTGTGTTGACTGTGGTATGGGGCTTTTGTTGAAATATGACTGCTGAAACCGTTTTTTACCGGTGCCTGCATTCAAGTGAGATGCATTTTCTTAGAAGTAACATGACATATCTTTTTTATTGCAAATTTTGGAAGAGGACAGATTGATCTTTAAATTGATACCAGGCTTGCACAATCTGAAATAAAGGAAATGCTAGAAAAAATGCTTGCCGTTTTATAATGGGACCCTATTGGAATTGAATTTACTGGTTTCTAACCTGGTTACACAATCCAGTAGTTTCGCTGAATTGCCTTCGAAAAGTTATTCCGATACTTACTTGTAATACTACACCGTACTGTTGACAAGGGAAATCAATCTTACATTTTTTTATTCGCCGCACTGACATGGTTACTCCCCTTATTATATTATTTTATGTCATCATTTGCACTTGCGGTTCATTTATGGAAATGAGAACCATGTCGTCTGCTTAAAAAGTCAGGTTTATTTTCCTGTGGTTTTTCCTCGTCAAAATCAGCAGAAACATCCAAAAAATCCGCTAAAGGTCGAAAAGAAACAAAATGTAATTATGAAAGAAAGAGAACACGCCAGTGTGTGCCTAAGTGGCTGGAAAAATTTGAATGGCTAAGATCTGATGAAATGATATGAGATACAGTCGCAGGTGACACCCCTTCTAGTCAGTTTTTGTGTCTATAAATGTTTGTTTAATGAATATCTTTTTAAACACTTAATTGTTGTTGTAAAATATTGTATAATTACATTTGAAGGTCAGGACAAGTAACTTTTTGGTCAGGACAAGTGAAATTTTGGGCTACTAGTCCGACCGGACAAGTGGTTTCAAAAGTTAACGTCAAGCCTTGGACATAATACAATTATTATTCCAGGCTGATTCGCACCTTGTCGAATAGAATAGAAAAGCTTGTAGCGCTGCAATACATGTCTGTCCATCATTATGCTCTTGGCTTTATTTTTGTGTTTAATTATGTTTCAATGAATTTGATTATTTGTATGCACTTACAGGCATATTCAAGGATACTTTTCAACTTCCCATGACAATTTTTGAAAATTCCATGATTTTTCCATGATAAAATCCAAATATTCAAGATTCCGTGATTTCTGGAGATAAAGCCCATTTTCAATTACTTTTCCGGATCCGTAGGAACCCTGTAAGCATGACAATTCAACCTTGTTGTTAAAGTATATCAAGTATCAAACCTGACGATAATTTCTCCTGTCTAAAGCCATGCGCTGATTCCAGAAATGCTTGAAGAATGGTGGCAGAATGTTGTCCTTGATATACTGTGGTTCCACACCGTCCGTAGCACAGCACTGCTTGACTACCTTCAGAACGATTTTTTTCATCTCCTCATCGGGAGACTGGAACTCTCGAATCAGGATCAACATGACTTCCCTCGTGTAGTAGTTTGCGTACTCGGCGTCCATGAGTGGAATCAGGTAACCGATGGCTTTCAAGAAGGCAGCCAGACCCTGTGGAATGCAGACAGTATGTGAGGATATTGTGCGAAGAGCAATGTTACGCCCAACCAAAGGGACTCCAAACTCAATGTTAAAGACATTTTATCTGAAGACATGGTTCATCTGTATTTTTTTAAACTACTAAACATATTTTTGCAAAAAACAATAACAAAATCATCACAAAAACAATTACTTTTAAACATATCTTTGATTAACCCAACACAACAAATTGCAAAACATGTTAAAGGAAACAAAATTTTCAGTACAATGTACTTTTATGTTAAGAACTATCAAAGGCAAAGTTCCCTTTCTTGAATAAAAGTTCTAATTACCAACAAAACACCTATATATTAATGTTTCTTATGCCGTTTGTACCCACCTTTCCTCTGTGCTGCCTGATACCCTTCCAGAGTGGTTTGAGGACACTGTCAAAGGATTCGATGCCGTACGGCGTGGCAGCCTCGGCCAGTGCAGCCAGCGCCAGGGCAGTGATGGTCCGCACCTTCTGCTGCTCATCCACCAGGCCTGAAACACACCATGATGAGAGCATGACCAGAATAGTTTGCTTTCATAAATGGTGTATGTAAAATGATAATACACTATTTGCTACAAAGAATTCTCATCCACCAGGGCCCGCATTCACAAAGCTCATTTACAGCATTAAGTTGAACTCCAGTTAACTTCTTAAAATCATTAAATTTCTTAAGTCTCTTGTAAATATTGCTTAGATGTTTCTTATTTTACCCTTTTATAAACAGAAATGATTAGATTTCACAAAGACAATGTGATCTGAATTTTTCACATAATCACTATTTAACTTTGGAGCTGACGAGCTTTGTGAATACCAGCCAAGACCTGAAACACGTCATATAGTATGTAAAATGATATACAGGATATGATATAAATATGACATCATTATGATTACAAAATTGTCAATCACTGTTGTGGTGGGAAAATAGTGCCACTCTTACTGCGTCATCGTCGCTTAATTATATTTGTATTGAATTTTATGATGTGTTTTCTGTTGTTTTAAAAAGGCCGATGTTTACACTGACGATTAGGGTATTCACATACTTTCAAATAAACATAAAAACAAAGTAAAAAGTAGTTCCATATAAGTAAGAGTGAAATGATCAAACATTATCATTTCACTCGACCTAGAGTGAAATGATCGGGCTATCATTCACTGGTATTCTCCACTCATTCACCGCATAGCATGAAATAAAATGCACTATTTACTACAAATAATTTCCATCCCAGTATAATACCAATTATAAGACAAAGCTAAAAAAATTACTGTTTTGAGACAGTAATTTTGAGGGGAGCATGATAAATACAGATTAATAGGGCAGTGATGTGGATGGAGGATGTTAATCAGGGGAGGCAGAAAAATTTATTAGTACAGCATATTTTAAGCAGGGTTGGCATAAAACCCGGGTTTTATAGTATTGACCGGCCCGGGTCGGTAATACTGGGAAAAACCAGGTTTTACAGGGTTTTACTGGGCGATAATGGACAATACTGCTATATATTAAATTAATGATACAATATTGTAATATGTACACCCGCTTAAACAAACACAAACATAGATTGAATTGCCAGATGAAATTGCTCAACAAGCAATTAAACTGGACATCTTGAATAAACATTAGAAAGTAAGTAATGAAAATAGAAGGTAAAAGTGATTTGCCCAGTAATCCCCAGTATAATAATAATACTGACCGGGCTGGAATTATTGACGAGAGAATGCCTCCCTATGTTATTTATTGATAACAAAAAAGAACAGTTCAATGCAAGAAATAAAGAAGGGTGAATAAGTGTCGACGTATATGATTATCAAGCAGTCATTTCACACAAAAAATTTTTTTTATGAAAAGCCATCGAAAAATGAATGAATGAACCAGTGGATATGTGCCAGCACTTAAAAAATACTGTAACTATGCATATAATTGAATCTGCAAAACTAAAAATAAGTAATTTCATTATGACATAAGTTAACTGAGCACTTAGATTGATAAAAGATTGATAAAAACTATTAAAACTGCATACTAATTGAAGAACAAATAGTACTGCCCAGTATTGCCCACTTTCAGAGTATTGACCAGGGCAGGAAAAACCGGTAAAACCCGCCGGGAAATCCCAGGGCCGGGTGATTTGTGCCAACCTTGATTTTAAGGCGTGTTACAGGATAAAATATACTTTAAGTGGTTTAGATACGTATATTCAACTTGTTTTGGACCTCAATAGACATGAATGTTACCGGAAGAAATTATTGATTTCATGACAATTTACATTTTTTAAAGTATTCGTTAAAATAAAGTCCAACTTTGGCTTACATTAAAAACAACAAAGGTGTTCTATGTAAATACCAATGGCATTAATGATGAAACGATCACAATGTAATGTCATTGTGCTGTTAACTATGCACCATATATGTGGCAGCTCACCATGTTCTATGATCTCCACAAGGGACTTGAGATGGGGCAGGATGGCACAGCCCATGAGGATGGAGATCTGCTGCACTATCTTGATACCTGTGTGACGGGCCTGCCACGACTTCTTGCTCTTACACACGGCCTGTACAACGGGAACATGTGAACATTAATAAAGGACAAGCTAGGTTGATGCTACAAATAGTTGACAATTTTTTTAGATTTTTCAAATATTTTCGTCACAAATATTGAGAATATTAGTAGCCACATTTTTAGATTTTTCACCAATGCCATCGTTGGAACCCAAGTTTGCTCAAATACACTATGCTTCTTGATCATACCGTGGCGGATTAGGCTAGCAAAACTTCGTACTCATGAATAAGTAATGAGACATCTCATTGGTTCCGTGTCCAAGTCTGCAAGGAAAATTCCACCAATAAAACGATTTATTGTTTAAACAGTTACGTGTAAGCGGATTTTACCATATGTAGCGTTACCGTTATACGGTCAATTCATAGTTGCTTTGAAGTTTACAGACTTCATTTGAAGAGTATTTTAATTTTATGTGTAATTTCATTGGTTAGCAGGTGGCTCATCGATATTCATGAAAAATAACTTTTGATAGCCAATTCTCCCACAGTGGGTTTCGACGATGCACAAATGCTTGTAAGTTGAAACATCTTCTCGAGAAATTATAAGAATAAACATTACTTTTAAATATGTTCACATAGTTCAGTAGCCATTAACAATTGTGTTATCAGATAACACTAACATAGACATGAATCACACAAGGCCATCTCTTATATACTAAGGGAAACAACTGCCAATTCTAAGCATGCATACCACATTTGTATGCAATGTGACTATCTACAAAATGCACAGCTGTAATACAGTGGTATTTCCAAAGAGATATAATTGAAATATAGCTGCAGAAATAAAATATCCAGCCAATAATAAGTAACTTCTATTTTTTTTCCAGATAAAGAATGTTGAACGATAATGCACATTTTACTACAAATGATTTTCAAGCAAATATAACACCAACTCTAACGCTGCACGTTTCTAGAGTATGAAGCTCACCTTTAAGAAAGGCAACAGAGATGGGATACCCAGAGCTGAGGCCACAACAGCGAAGGCTCGAGCTGTTGTGTTACGGACGTACTCGTCCATGTTGTCGATATCGGGCCTCATGGTGGAGATCATGGTGGCTAAACCAGCAGCCTGCAATTTAAAAAAAAAATTATTTATTTAAAAATTTGCTACAGAAATACATTTTGATTGAATGACTTGTTGATTGTTAGAGAAGTCTATACAAAACTAACTGATTTCCCTTGAACAATTTATTGATCTCAAGAAAATGTCAGAAAATTACCAGAAAGTGCTTAGTGTGTAACAGACAATAGAAGAGAAATACTGACCAAGAGCTATGTGTTTAAGTCATTAGCTACAAAAGTTTTATCTTTCAACAGTTAAATATTTTTTTAAACTCCCTTAGTGTATCAATATTCATATTGTGTCACCATTATGTTCTTACTTCGAACATAGACATTATAAAATGCCTTTCTTAAATAAGAAACAGTTTTCAGTTGAATAAATGTTATTAATGTTCATAAGAACTTATGCCAATTAAAGATGAATTGAATTATATTCTATGGACTGGGGCTTTAACGACCCTGTCACCCACCTTTGCCAGATTGGATATGATCTCTCTGCCCTCCACTCTCGCGTAATAGTCCTCATCAATGAGCAAGGGCTCGATCACCACGAGGATCTTGTGCACATATGGACGCACGAGGTCATCCAGCTTGTACAGGATTCGGTCGATGACCTTCACCAGCAGGTGGCGCTCCTGGTCCTCCAGGGTGGGCGACATGAGCAGGGGCAGGATCTGGTTGAACAAGGGGCCGGCCCCAAACTCCCGCGCCTTGTCAGTCACTTGACGCAGGGCAGCCTGTGTGAAGAGGTACAGGTTTATCATTATGTAAGATATTTTCAGGACTATAGGTCATACTGGTATGTAAGATGCAATACAGTTATTCATTAACATTTTGATGTTTTAAGCTACACATAAGATGCAACGGTGTATATGCCACACTTCTATATCCATATCTCTATGTAGATATATGAAAATGAGCAATGAAATAGACTGACATGACGGTTTTCATGATGATCATGAAAATAAGCTATTAACTAAACATCTAGTCATGTCTCTGACCAAAACTCATACATAACAATAGCTACTTTTGGGTGAAGCAATAATAACAAGGCTTTGATAGTATTGCAAGCAATACAGGAGTCCCCTACCGGTGAAAACCCCTACTAATTAAACATTGTGCAATACCGTCAAATCGCCCTTTATCTGTAGATGTACAAAGTTTCATATTCAAAACCCATTTGTCACTGCAGTATTAAGTTGTTGTTTTTTTTATTTTAGTAACATTGACCAGACATTCGAGTTACTTTTTGAGTTATTGCAGTACTAAACTGACAGAGGGCAATCATATGGTCCATTCTGTGTACCAAGTTTCATGATCATATGTTATGTTCTTTTCGAATTATTACAGTATTAAGTTTATTTCTATTTTAAGTCACAGTTAGTGACCTTCGACCTCTGGTCAAAAAAAAGGTCATACATAATCCTCACATTGCCACATGGCTGTTTATATGTATACCCAGTTTAATCGATATAAGTTCAGTACTTTTTTAGTTATTGCAGGAACCAGGTTTTGGGGACGGACAGACAGACGGACGAACAGATAGACACACAGACAGATGGCAAACCTATAGTTCAATCTTTGTACCAAGTTTCATGGTCATTATAACAGTATTTAGTTTATTTCTATTTTTAGTAACAGTCATGTGACCTTTGACCTCTGGTGAAAAATAAAAGGTCCTGCATAATCCTCACATTGCCGTCTATATGTTACCAAGTTTCATCGAAATATCTTCAGTACTTTTTGAGTTCTCGCAGGATCCAGTTTGTTTTAGTTTATTTCTATTTTTAGTAACAGTCACATGATATTTGACCTCTGGTAAAAAATAAAAGGTCGTCCATAATACTCACATTGCCGTTTATATGTATACCAAGTTTCATCGAAGCATCTTCAGTACTTTTTGAGTTATCGCAGGAACCAAATTTTGCGGACGGACGGCGTTACAGACGGACGGACTGAGGGCAAACCTATAGTCCCCTCCGGTGAAACACCGGTAGGGGACTAATAAATTATGTTCACAATCATAAAATAATTATTGTCATAAAATTATTATTGCTTCTCATGAAAAACATGATGGTATAGACATGTTCAATTTGTATTAAGTGACATGTGGGCAAACTACCACTGTATAAGATAAAGAATTTGTCTACAGTAAATCCCTTGATTTCAACATCAAACAACCTGTATGAATTTTATGTATAATTTATTTGAGGCATGTTGTGGGAAACCCAGGCTTAATGTACGTGTGTAGCGTCATCTCGGATCAGCCTGTGCAGTCAGCACAGGCAAATCCGGAACGACACTTTCCGCCTACTGTGATCCGGAACGACACTTTCCGCCTACTGTGGATTGATGTTAAGAAGAGATGTCCTTGAAACAGAAAGTACCATAAAAGCAAAAAAGTGTTGTCCTAGGTTAGCCTGTGCGGACTGCTCATTTGCAACCCCTATTAGCCTGGGTTTCCCATGACACGCCTCATTTGCAACCCCTATTAGCCTGGGTTTCCCATGACACGCCTCATTTGCAACCCCTATTAGCCTGGGTTTCCCATGACGCCTCATTTGCAACCCCTATTAGCCTGGGTTTCCCATGACACGCCTCATTTGCAACCCCTATTAGCCTGGGTTTCCCATGACACGCCTCATTTGCAACCCCTATTAGCCTGGGTTTCCCATGACACGCCTCATTTGCAACCCCTATTAGCCTGGGTTTCCCATGACACGCCTCATTTGCAACCCCTATTCAATCACAACTTACCTTTCTCATGGGAGGAGTGCCATTCTTGATCTTGAGGAGCAGTTTCATGATCTTGCGTTCCTTCTGCTCCTCTGGCGACAGAGATTCCTCATCCACGTCCTGTAGAAGCTTGTCAAAATACTGCATGTCGTCCGGCTTCATCATCGGCAAATTACCTACAAAGCACACAAATCTAGTCATAACATTCAACACCAGTAGTAAAATACAATTTTAACGAAGAAAGATCTAAATTTTGATTTTGATTGTTGTATTACTTTGCTTTTGATAAACAACTAAACAATTTAAGTTCGCAATTAGTATTATATAATGGTGTTATTTCAGATACATTTATCAGGGAAGTATTTTTAAATCTGCCCCCATCAAGGCATGGTTGAACAGAGCCAACAGTTGAAAGGCCAAATAAAACAAGAGCTGTCGTCGGACAGCGAGCTCAACTTTTCTTGTGCTTGTTTGAGTTTCTGGCATTTAAAATAAGAGTAAACTGTATAGCAGGGGCCAATTAAACAAAATTAATTTCTAGAGTTATCAAGTCGAAGCATTTTTCTAAATTTAAAAACAGTGACCTTGACCTTGACCAAACTAACCCCATATGCAATCTCATGCAATATCTAGTTATACAGTATCTATAAATTCAATTTTATTAAAATGTTTGTTCTCGAGTCATAAAGCAGATTTTTTTCTATTTTTAAAAACAGTGACCTTGACCCCACCCAACCCACCACAAATGCAATCCGGAGTAAAGTGTTGCTTTAGGGTATTTATATATGAAGATTGATTCTTAAGGTAGAGAATGGAAATCAAAAGTTGACACCACTATTCCACCCACTTCAATTTTGATAAATTTCAAACTAGAGTTATCAAAATTGGCCTATGATTCCATTTTAATATAGGGAATAAGCGTTACAAGTTTGAATGACATCGTTAGTCATTTTTTACTTTGAATTTCAGCTACAAAACTGAGGTTGTTAGTGGTGAAAATTCTTATCCTTATCATATATTACACACAAAACTCTCAGATTTTACCCTTCGGCTGCATGTCCACCACTGATGTCTTTGTGTCTGGGGTCTGCATTCTGAAACCCTGTGGAGTGGAGGCCATAGGGGTGGGGGTGGCAATCAGCTTGCGGGCGGGCGTGCGGATAGGGATGTAGCCTGTGGGTGGTTGCAGTACCTTCAAACATAGTCAAGACATGTTTTAAATACATAGTATACAGCAAATGATCACTAATAACTGTTGAATGCACTATTATTATAGGAAGGTTCAATAATTAAACAAGAGCTGTCAGAGGACAGCGTGCTCGACTATTTGAAGTATTTCAGTTGGTACATATTTTGGATAGTAAAAGGGGCTTACATTTGTTAAAATACAATATTTTTAAGTGAAGCCTTATATAGTTTATACATTTTTGGAACAAAAACTTTAAGCACAGTCTGTGTAAAAAGTGGGCTAACTCTGTTAAAATACAAAACAGAGTTATGGGTAGTGTTGCCCCTGATACTAAGGTTAATGACAAAGGTTAGTTCCAAGTTTTAAGAGAATAACTAGTAGTTTTAAAGTTACAAAACTTCTCAATATAAACTTAAACCAGAAAATCTGTGAAAAAGGGGCATAACTCTGTCAAAATACAAAATAGAGTTATGGGGAATGTTCACCCTGATACCTGAGTTGATGACAAAGGTATATTCCAAGTTTCAACGGAATAACTTTTGTAGTTCTGAAGTTACAAAACTTTTGAATATAAACTTTAACCAGAAAATCTATGTAAAAAAGAGGCATATCTCTATCAAAATACAAAATAGAGTTATGGAGAATATTCACCCTGATACTGGAGTTAATGACAAAGGTATATTCCAAGTTTCAAATGAATAGCTTTTGTAGTATTAAAGTTACAAAACTTTTGGATATAAACTTTAAACAGAAAATCTATGTGAAAAAGGGACATAACTCTATAAAAATACAAAATAGAATTATGGAGAATGTTCATCCTGATACTGGAGTTGATGACAAATGTATATTCCAAGTTTCAAGCGAATAGCTTTTGTAGTATTGAAGTTACAAAACTGTTGAATATTAACTTTAACCAGAAAATCTATGTGAAAAAGGGGCATAACTCTGTCAAATACAGAACAGAGTTATGGGGAATGTTGCCCTTGATACTGGAGTTGATGACAAAGGTTAGTTCCAAGTTTCAAGTGAATAACTTATGTAGTTTGGAAGTAACAAAACTTTTGAATATAAACTTTAACCAGAAAATCTAAGTGAAAAGGGTCATAACTCTGTTAAAATACAAAACATAGTTATGGGTAATGTTGCCCCTGATACTACAGCTGATGACAAAGGTCAGTTCCAATTTTCAAGTGAATAACTTATGTAGTTTTGAAGTTACCAAACTTTTGAATATAAACTTTAAATGAAAAATCTAAGTGAAAAGGGGGCATAACTCTGTCAAAATACCAAAACATAGTTATGGGTAATGTTGCCCCTGGTACTAGAGTTGATGATAAAGGTTAGTTCCAAGTTTCAGGCGAATAACTTAAGTAGTTTTTAAGTAACTAAACTTTGGAATATAAACTTTAAACAGAAAATCTATGTGAAAAAGGGACATAACTCTATCAAAATACCAAACAAAGTTATGGGGAATGTTCACCCTGATACTGGAGTTGATGACAAAGGTCAGTTCCAGGTTTCAAGTGAAAAGCTTTTGTAGTATTGAAGTTACAAAACTTTGGAATATTAACTTTAACCAGAAAATCGATGTGAAAAAGGGTCATAACTCTGTGAAATACAAAACAGAGTTATGGGGAATGTTGCGCTTGATACTGGAGTTGATGACAACGGTCAGTTCCAAGTTTCAAGTGAATAACTTATGTAGTTATGAAGTTACAAAGCTTTTGAATAAAAACTTTAACCAGAAATTCTAAGTGAAAAAGTGGCATAAATCTGTCAAAATACAAAACAGAGTTATGGGGAATGTTGCCCCTGACACTGCAGTTGATGACAAGGGTTAGTTCCAAGTTTCAAGTGAATAACTTATGTAGTTTTGAAGTTACAAAACTTTGGAATATAAACTTTAACCAGAAAATCTATGTGAAAAAGGGGCATAACGCTAACAAAATACAAAACAGAGTTATACGGAATGTTGCCCTTGATAATGGACTTGATGACAAAGGTTAGTTACAAGTTTCAAGTGAATAACTTACGTAGTTTTGAAGTTACAATACTTTTGAATATAAACTTTAAACAGAAAATATAAGTGAAAAAGGGGCATAACTCTGTCAAAATACAAAACAGAGTTATGTGGAATGTTGCCCCTGACAATGGAGTTGTGACAAAAGTATTTTCCAAGTTCAATGAATAACTTATGTAGTTTAAAAGTTACAAGACTTAAATAAAAACTTTAACCAAATTCAGACGTGGATGCTGACGCCGGGGGTAGTAGGAAAGCTCATCTATTCTTCGAATAGTCGAGCTAAAAAGTAATGTGCAGGCAATTCTAAATTAAACAAATAATTCATGATGATAGACTAACTGTTATTACTGTACCCATAAACTAATCAACACGGATTTTATATAAAGATCATACAGAAAGTATGATGTGATTCTTGTGTTGAATGTTTGTACTGTTCCTACCTTGTAGCCTGGTGGAAACATGGCATCCAGATCCTCATCACTCAGAGGTCTGTTTCTCTCATCAATCTCTCGCTGCCATGTGTACGCCTGCAGCTGTTCAGGAGTCATAGACATCAGATGACCTGGAGTGGGCGTCGCCATGCCCATTGCCTTTGCGCCCGTGGGTGTGGTTCCACTTGGGGTGAACCCTCCCGGGGTCATACCACCAGGGGTGAAGCTACTCGGTGTACCGTGACCAGGAGTAGTCATTCCACTGGGCGTCATTCCACCAGGAGTTGTGCCCCCTGGGGTCATACTAGGAGTCATGTGACCAGGGGTCATATTTGAGGGCGTTGTTGCCCCAGGTGTCTCATCCCATCTAGACCGCCTCTTGCTGGATGCTGGGGTGGGCGTGTCCTCTATCAGATCCCCTCCCCCTCGGTCTGTCTTGGGTGTCTCTGCCCAGCCCGCCTGGTGCCCTCCGGGGGTAGTGTGCCCGGGGGTAGTGTGCCCCGGGGTCTCTGATGCCCTGGGTGTCTCATCCCACCTGTTACGCCTGGCACTGGGTGTTCCCTGGTGACCGGGCGTGTCTCTCCCTGGGGTTACGGCCCCTGGGGTAGCGTGACCTGGGGTGGTGTCCCACATTCGAGTGCTGGCTGATGGCGTGGCACCTGGAGTTGCTGCCCCCTTGGCCTTGCCTGGGGTCTCATCCCACTTGGCCTAGAACCATTGGTAATATTACAAATAAAGCATATAGGTGGAAATAATGTTATCCTAAGCATGACTGAACGCAAATACCAAGCTCTAATACTGGTAACAGTATTCCACATATTTGGATTGATGTTCGAGATTTAAACAGTATTATATCAACAAGAAACATTCAGCATTCAATCATTTGAAAAAATGTAAAAATTACTAGTACAGTCAGTAATAAATTGCTCAATGCTTTTCAACTATCAAACTTTGATCTTTGATGAGACACACACAGGGGTTCCGCAGGCTCAAAAAAAGTTGTCGCCACTAAATTTCGCCACTTTTAAAAAGTTTGAGCCAATATTATTTGTCAGTCATATATTGACATGCTTCAGAATCTTATTAACAGTAACTGTCACTATTAAATCGCATTAAAAACTACATAAGTATGATTAAAACTAAGCTGTATAATCGTTACTTGAAGGAAATTACGATTTTACAACACTTGATTTTAACAGATTTAGTAATGTTTATCGTTTTGTAGGGTCACGAAAATATATGACAATATCAAAATAACACTTTACTTGCAGATTGGTAAATCCTCCTTCTAATTCACATCTTAATTTGTTGATATAACAACTGTCTGTCCATAAATCATATTAAACTGCATCATGATTGTGGACAGACAGTTTGTTAATGTTCAGAGATAAATCCCGACACAGGACTGTTTTCCATTGTTTTAGGCTATATTTAGGTCAGCCTTGTTTTGGAATGAATGTTTACCACATGTCCTAAGTAGCTTTTTTAGCTACCTGTTTTTTTTTGAACTGAAATTTCCCCCAATTTCAGATTAAATCATTACAAAATAATAACTAGTCAGAAGATTAAAAATCAATAGTGCTGATTTGGATTTCAACTGAGTGTGACTGTGCCTAACCAAGTGGAAAACTGACGCTGTGACGGTAGAGATAAGCTTTCACAGCAAGACACGCTCGTCTGCAACAACACAAACTAATTAATCATCTGATAACAAACAATGCCCTAAGGCGATGTTTGGGGGCTCTGACGTAACTTAATCTGCCCCAGTTTTGTTGCAATTGAGATTTTAACATACCAGATTTAAAACTGTCTAAAATTATGTTGTCACTAAAGAAATTCGCCACTTTAAAAAACTGTCGCCACTTTCGCAAATGTGTCGCATTTGGCGACAGTGGTGATCGACAGCGAAACCCCTGACACAGCAGCTTAAAACCATTAAGTATCGATGTACAAAGCTAGACGTACATGTGAAGGTGTCCCCACTTCAGCCTGGTCCCAGGAGGAGGTCTTCTTCTTCGCGGGCTCGTCTGCCCCGGCCGGCTGGTCCCACCGACGCTTCTTCTTCTCAGCCACTTTGGACGCGGCTGAGCCGTTGACCGCCTTCAGTTCACCTGCCTTCGCCTTCTCACGCATCTGCTCCTTGAGGCCTTTCTGTAACATGGCACAAACATAGCCTGTCAGTTTAATACGTTTAAATACATATTCAACGATGATAAGACCAAGACATATACGAAAGTAAATATTTATTTTAAGGTCAATTTTTTGGATGACATTGCACACACTGTTACATGGACTTCGGTCAATTTCAGCAAAAGACACATTTCTTTTTCACAACAAAAATGGTTACCAGGATACACATAAACTATATTTAATTCATCCTTATTAAGATTATGCTTAAATAATTTAGGGTTTTAAAATAGCTGTTTACAGATTTCAATAGTCACAGATGTAAAAGATAAGTAATCCGGCAAACTATAGGCATAATTTTTATATAAACTTGTCTTTCAGAAGAAGAAAATCTGAAGAAGGGAAGAAATACACATCACTGAAAGAATAATTGGATGTCGAAATGTTCCACACAAATCCTACCTCTTGCATTGCAAGCTCCTTTTCACGAAGAATCTGTTGGTACGTCCGAGCCTGTGGATCTGGAGTCTTACCGCCTGTAAATAGAAAGCAGAAGCGTCACGACACAGGGTCGCGACCAGCAAAACTCAATTAGTATGAATGAGAAAGCAAGCATAGGTAACATTGTTTATATTATGAAAATATAGAAATGTGAAGATCTTTGGAAACCATAAACAAATACTTTTACACATGTGCTGCAGGCGAATAGCACCTCCTTTTCTGTTTTTAACAGGAATACATGATACCTAATAAAAACATTAACATATGTATAATCCTAAATGGTTTCTCCAAAATATTACAGCTTATAAAATAACAGCAGGAAATCAACTGCAATTAAACAGGTTATTATATTTTTATCCCTTTACACCAGTATATTGGATTTCCATTCCCATAAAAATATGTCAACTTTTCCGTGTTCATTTACTGCATACAGAAAAGGAGAACACTATGTGCCGCACTATATACGTACATTACCGCTCATCATCGCCACCGGCACCGGCAATATTCTGTAATTACACGCTAGTCACCTACAATAAGTCTAGAATTAGTGTAGTTTTGTTTTTACGCACAACTTCCATCCGTCAACCACTCTCACCCCTTGCAGCTTGAGCTTTGAAAACTTATCTTAACAGATATGGTAGCAGATCCTTTTCATCTCATAACCAGGGTGCCTGAACCTTAACATATTTTTGGTAAAGGATTTTATATCAGCTCGAGAGTTCTTTTTTAAATATAGCAACACTAACAATGTTACTAAATTTAAGAAAATGTTTGTTCAAAACATACCAAAATAAAGAGCAAATCTGTTAATGCTCATAACATTCTGATTCTTCAATAATTGATTCTTTAAAAAAATGATAAGAATGTATTTTGGACCATGCCCACGAATATATGCATGTTGTCATTAATATCTAGTCCAGTTATATGGTTGACAGCTCAGCCCATCCGCAGCTAGAAAGAAAATGGCGTTGAATTAGTCTCGGTTTGTGGAAAATTGTATACATTTTCAGCAATGAAATTGGAAAACAAAATATGTACATACAAATCTGCCAATGAATACAAGTAGAAGCCTACATACATTCTCTCCAGCTTTCATAGTTTACTTCTTATGGACACAGAGATCAACATGTTGGAGCAGATTGAAATCATCAACACATTTGAAAATTACCCCCACCAACTTCAGTGCCAAAAATAAAGCATAACCTTTCAAACATAATGAAGAAATGCTTCTGTATTCTTTTTATTTCTTATCTCAATCACATAAAGTTATACCCTTTTTAAATTGGAAACACTAAGAACAAACCAAAGAAAAGTATAACTCCCTCTAATGTCCAGGTACTATTTTGCTTTGCATCATTAAGGCACATGTTATAGCAACCAAAAATAATACAGCTGGGAGGAAAACTGCCAATAAAACAAGTCAAATAAAAATTAACACTAATGCATACAAACAAAATGTAATAACGCTTACAGTAAAAGCAACCGTAAAAGTAACTGTCCTGCTGTATTATTTTTAGGATCGCTATCACAACAATACAGATTTCAAACAATGTCTACTCAAGAAAAACCTCACTAGAACTTACCGTCAGCGAAGGGGTCGTGTCGTTCAGGGGAGATAATCATCTGACGACGTCTAGCCCTGTACTCATCCTCCCTGTCAGAGATTTTCGCTCGTCTGTGTTCTGCCAGAGGATCATATTCCTTGTAAAAAGACAAGGGCTGAGATTAAGGTTTTCTTCCACAAATTTAAAACAACTAACATTGAACAAGAACCATAAAGTATCTGATTTAGAAAATAACATTTCACACTGTTACTGTTTAAAGGCGTCAACCCCAAGCTAATTTTCTTTAAAATCATGCACTTTTCTCCAAAAACTGACTTAACACCTGGATTTTTTGTTCCCCCTTACCAACGTTGTTGTGCCGGGTCCAGCTAGCTCAGTTGGTAGAGCGCTAGACTATCAATCCGGGGATCGTGAGTTCGAACCCCAGCCCGGCCACGTAACTTGTGTGGGGATTGGTCATGAAATTATTTCTACGGCCATTCTCCCCCTACCCTGATTCAAGTAGGGCAGTTGACATCTTCCATTTAAGAACGTAAAAGTTCCGTCAAATTTCCGTCAAATTTTATAAAACGTGATTTTTTAAATTAAATTTGCTCCCCTGAGAAAAAAAAAAATTATGTTAATATAATACAACAATAGAATCAAGAAAAATCAAAATAACCGATGTTATTTTACACTGATGTGAAAAAATTAATAAAAAAGTGATAAAAATTCATCGTCTTTTTGACGGACTGAACTCCCAGCTTCTTCACCAGTTCGGCCCATATAGGCATTTTTCGACTAATTCGAACTTTTATGTCCAACAAAGAGAATTTGTTGTTGGGGTATGTATTGCTTTGCATTCATTTTGCTTTGTAATTTCATTTTTTCAATTATTTTGCAAAATAAAGGATTTAGAATTAAGCAGATCATGAACATTGAATTTCTGTCAAAAAAGCGACGTTCGCAAAAACGGTCCATCTACTCGGTTATTGTGTACGTATGTGGTGGGTGGGGAGTCTAACACAGTGTTAGTCTAAGTTCTTTCTTGAGATACAGATGGATTCTCAAGTTTTGAAGCCATAATCAGAAAATCAAAGTAAAAAAATGTGCGATCGTAATTTCTGTCAATTTGTGTAATTGACATTCGCACAGTTGTTGCCCAGTTTGACTTGACCCCTGAAAAGAAACTGCGATTAAATCCGTGCGTATCCGAATGCAAAAACATGGCCGACACGATGCATATCATTACGTGATGCAAATTATTTTGTGTAAGTATGTGTCTGTCAAACGATTTGAACGTTCGCAATTGTTGACGATGGCAACATTTAGTACTTATATATGTTTGTATACATTTTGAAGCAGAGAAAACATATTATAGTTGAGATGTATGTAGTATGTTGACGAACGCATTTTCGTCTGTTGCTACCAATGGCTCTTTATGCTTTGTGGAGTTGTGAATGTCATTTTTTGACGGACTTACTTGTTGCATACGTCATATTTCGACAGACACCATTGAAGTTGAATAAATCAGTATCTGACATGTTCTATGCAGAGATAGTACTTCCTTTGCATACAGTTTTGTTACTTTTGATAAATGTTGATTATTACAAAAATGGGAACGCTGAAATTTTTAACTTTTTAAAATTGGGAACATAAAAATATCCGTCAAATATTCTGTCAAATTATGACATTAGCAACATAAAATTTAAAATGTGATTTAAATAAAAAAAAGTCAGCTAGAATTTTTATTTTCATGATTTTGTCTTAGTATAATAGCAATCTTATCCTCTATATTAAAAAAACTGCATTTTTTTTTATATAAACGAAAAAAATTCTTTGGGAGCTATTTTGACGGAAATTTTATGTTCTTAAATGGAAGATGCCAGTTGTCAGTTACTGGCATAGGTATGTGCACTTAGTACTGGTAATCCGCTTAGATCGGCTAAGCTTGCCCACAAAAAGTGTGAGTAGGTTAACTGACCACCGTGATATGACTGAAATACTATTAAAAACGGCGAAAAACCCAACAAAATAAACAAACAAACAAACCAAGGTTGTTGTGATAATTTCCCCCAAAACCAAGGGCCTGTGCCCCATCCCCAGCCTCTCAAAAAAAGCAATGTTTTAACAGCCCAAGTTGCTATCATTTTTACCTTGTCATTCAGTGAGTCGTTCAGTGCGTTGAGAGGGGCGGCAGAGCGGACGGGCCCAGCGGTTTCCACTGGGACCACGTCATCATCATCCTGCAAAAGAAAAGAAAGAAATCATCTGAAAAAGGTTGATTCACACAAATGATTATTGACATTGAATTGTGACACAGTGTGTATTAAAAATCCAATTAAAATCATTGAAACTGCAAATAATCTAGAATGAAAATGAATTTCTGATCTGGAAAATAATATTTACTTAACCTAAATACTTGCACAAAATGAAGAATATGTAATATTGTGGCCGAGATATTACAATATTACTAACCTCTGCATCTTCAGCAGGAATGTATGTGTGGTAGCCCTCAAACTTTCCATGCATCGAGCCATAGATGTCTGTGTCAAAGTGTCCCCCTGCACCCAAACCGACTCTCTGCTTCTCTGGAGACTGATCAACATTTTCTTTGTTCAAAGCTTGCTTCCGCGACTGAATTGACCGTACTTGCTCCTCTATATCTGTTAGGATAGAGAAGAAAATGAATTGTTTAAAAAAAAAATTAAAGGGACGTTTAATTATGGGAGACTACAAGTGAGATGCATTTTCTTATATTTAGTGGTTTCTAACCTCAAGCAATAATGGAAACAAAAGCATGTAAGGAATACATGAAAATGAGCACAGAACAAAGATGATTAGGCAGTGGTTTGAGAGGTTTACGGTCATTTTGTAACATAACCATTTCATGAGAATTAGAAGTGCCTAAATAATTTAAAAGATCTATGTAGGGAGCGAAGAAATTTGGTAGTGTAATTACTTAATAAACGTTTGATATCAAAAATAAATGCAATATTTCTGAAACATGTAATTATACTGCAGCAACATGACACAGAAATTATCATGCTTGTAATTTTGAAAACTTGTGTCAGCTAAATGGATAACGTTAAAAATTCTTTATTTTTATTCAAATCACCATTTCTTAGCTTTTAAACATAGAAAAAATGTGTCATTTTATCTGATTATCTAGCTTCACTGAATATTCAGAAATAAATAATTAAAGGAGTTCGTTGTTTGAACTGATATACTTGATGTGTATCAAACACGTTTTTTAAACGGAAATCTTTTTCAGCATTTATGGAAAGCCTTTGCAAAACCTGAATTGTTTTTAAATAAAGTTTGTTTGTTTTTTAATTTGATATTGATTGCAATTGTCAGGTGTTTACTTTAACTTTACTTTAATAATTTTTGTAGTGTATACACAGTGCCCTCAATTTACGATTTTTGCCGCCGAATATCCACCCCACTCCCCCACCTGAACCCACCTGAAAAGTATGTTTTTTTCCCCTAAAAAATGGAAAAAATTTCCCTAGGAGGTCTGCAAAAAAGAAAAACACAAAAAAATAACAGAAAACCTAGTTAAGATGCCAATAAACCTCCGCATCATAAGTATGGCCGTTTTGGTCCAGATCTCTACATCGCTAATATTTCATTGACACATGTTATATGCGATAAACAATAAACCGATCCGTTCAACATCAAAGTGAAACAGTTTGAAGTCATCAGCTTATATTGCGCGTGCCACCCATGACAACGTCCTTTCACTGCTGTCGCTTTAATTAGCAGCCGAATTAAACGCTGTTCACGTGGAGGGTGTACACAGTACCTGTATGTCATAAATCAATACTGACCTATCTGAACGACAATAACGTTATCAATATGGCAAAAGTATTTTTTTGTTTAAGAGGAAATGTTAACTGCACATCGATGGCGATAAAAAATTTGGTTGGTATGCGCTACAAAACATTTATTCAAAAGAAAAGATCTCACAGTTCTCTGCACTACAAAGTTTTTATATGGCCATCAATACACCCACGCTTTCCATGCGGATGACGGGACGTTGTACATGTCAGCATAATTTTCGGGCGCTTTTCTAGCCGAACAAAGGCTTTTCATGAAGTACATTTTTTTTTACTGTAAATAAAATTTGTGTTTATGACATGTGAACAGTAAAATTTGAATAGGGCCGAAAATAAAATATTGTTTGTTTTCTCTCCCGCGACCCTTGCTAATGAAGGGTGGGTCAGTAGGTCGGAGAAATATTTTATTTGTTTACACAATAACTCATTTTCATTCATGTTTGCTTTATGTTCGAAATGTTATGTTATAGAATTAATTCTTAATATTTTCCTTGTAATAGATTCATAGCGTTCTGCTTATTTACGTAATACTATGTTCTAATTACCTTACAATAATTTATCAAAATTCAACAAACAATAACATACGTTAAAAACAAGAGCGTTAGTAATAAAAATCTGTTAAAACTAAGGACTAATAGCGTGATGTTGCAATTTGCCGGGCATCCAAAACAGACTGCTGCTAGCAACAGCCATAGCAACGTTGACTGTCAAACTGCGGCTAGCAGATTGTAGCTGAAAAGCGTGTTACACGCTTAGCGGAAGGATAGTGTTAAAAAGCATCAATCTGTAATACTGTATCTGAACAATGCAAACGCTAGAGCATAAATGAAATAGCATTCTATGGAAATAAAACAAATAGGACTTTGTTCATTAATAAAAAGATAGCAACACAACTTTTTTTATAAATTAAAATAAAACGAAAAGGCGCTGAAGTTTATTTACTTTCATTTTTAATAAGGACTTTAGTTCCGCTAACTTTCATTTAAATGTTGCCTCAGCCAAAGTTTTTGCATAATTCTAATCCGTGTGCAGTGATAAGTTTGAATAACACTTTCATTAATTATTACTAGATCTGGTAATTATATATTTTGTTTAACAAACTAAGACGTTTGACGCAATCAGTTTGTCGAGTTAAATGACGTCGCAATTCATATTCTTAGTAAACAGTTCCTTTCACCAAAATTATGATATTAATTTACAATTATTTATTTATTTACTATTTTAATTTGTAGTAATTTATTACAAACGCGGCTGTTAAAAACACGCATATCTGTAACAAAACACATACCTAACGCAAATGTGTTACAAATGACTTGCACCATTACCAATTAAAATTATAATGAGGGCGTGATAAACTTTCTAACGACGACGCTCATTTGCATATTGGAAATTTTCTCATTGGCTCTTGTTGAGCTGACTCCTCCTGCATCAAGATTTTATCGATAATGGACACTTGGCGCATAAAGGTGAGTTTGTTCATTGCCGGTGGGCGTTCTTTGTCTTAAAAAAAAACATGCATATGCGAGCAGAAATGGTTGCGCTCTAGAATCTGACACTGAATGTTATGGAGTCCTTTTCGTAAAAGCATGCGTCAAAATTCGCCGAATTATGCGTTACCGAGAACTGTCCGTTTAAAGTCTTGTTAGAAGCGTCTTTTGAAAGTAAGGTTTGTACACGCTATTGGATTCTTTTTAAGGATTCGCACACCGCATTTTCACACAAAAATAAAATAAAGTATTGTTTTCTTTGGTATATAAAATTTTTGGGTCGCGGCGATTTTGCATCGTCTGTTGCGGGTGGGGAAAAAACTATATTTGATTTTAGGCCTAGGCGTTTCGCATTTCGATATAGTATATGTGTTGTGATAACTGATTTAAATTAAATACAAGGAACTATATATTTTTATATACAAATAGAATATTTTACATATGGATATAACACATTATGGATGTTAATAACAATGAAAAGGTGATTTAATTACATTTACTTTTTAGAGTTAGCAAAAATAGGCTTGCGTTTACATGTAGATGCACATGAATGACCTGACAAGTTATATCCCAATTGCAATCCATGGACCCCGCGAATCGCAATATAATGAAGTTGTAGTGTATTTCCATTTTCGGTCTTTTAAATGAATACATTAAATTAATAATTTAAAAAGCGGGACTGCAAATTACTTTTACAAAAAAATATGCGTTGAATATTGATACTAATTATATTAGTTTCATATCTCCATTATAAAATCAAAACACACTAGAAAAACGCGCTATTTATTAACGCCGGCGAAATAACGAAAAACTCGTGGAAATGACGCGTGTATAGCTGCAATGTGACATCAGGCCTTTCCCCTGGATTTGGCTAAGGCACAGGGGCAAATAGCCGTGGTTGGGGGTGGGTGTGGGTCTCCCCCTTCCACGTTCGATTTTTTAAATACTTTTTATGTGTTCTAAATCAAAATCTACAGTACTTCAGAGCTAACACAAACATAAAAATAAACAGCCTTTGAAAAGTTTGTTCTCTCTTTTGTTTTTCAATGACATAACATTCTCATCAATACAAACACTACAAATTTTATCAAAGAAACACAAAAACACAAGCGGCAAAAGTAATGTAACCTGGAAATATATAATTTACCCTGAAAATATATAATGACACTGTTTACCTAAATGTATACCTCTTTCGATGAAGTAATTGGCACATCATCAAAATTATCAGAAATGACCTTAAACAAAGCTTTATTTATACTTCATTTCATGCCTGAAATGTTCAGATCTTCCACTATCCAACACTTATATCCAACACAAACATTTCATGTTAGTGCAAGCCCTGTACACAAATTTAGAAAGCTGTTCTTCATGGTTTCTGCTGGTGCCACGTGTCCACCAATGTGTGATAATGCATAGTGTTCACTTCCAATATCTGGTCAGCGTTTTTTCTCACCACTTTGGGAATGGTACCGATACCGGTCAAATTGGGAAAATTGACGGCGTTTTCAGCCAAATTGGGAATTTTACCACTTTCATGAAAAACAGTCGAAAAGGATGTGAAAACAGTAAGTTACAATAAATAAACCCTAAAACAATTTGTTATATTTATTATTTAACTTGCATTCAAGTCAGATAATGGTTTTAAATGCCGTGCTGGTGGGTATCAACCTGCACAACTTGCCCCAGAGACACAAGTTTGCTCTCTGTCTGTGTCAATGGTTGAAAGAACATAAACAAAATTACTAGTATCTTCCGCCGTTAATGACGGTTGTGGATCTATACTTTCTGCTTTGCCATAAAAGCCATTGCTAGATAAAGGATTGCATCCCAGAATGTTTTTTTTCTGTAGTATTTAGTGTTATGAATTGCCATGTCTCGTCAATGACACTCGCGAACACGCATTACAGTCCAGATGGTTCCCATTCTCGCACGCAATGTATAACTGATAACAGTAACCAATCGATACAGCGCCACCAAACCTTGCAGCGGTTACTTCCCCTAGCCGTTAACAGTAACTGATTTGAGCTATGGTTTACGCTTGGGTAAAACAAAAGTAAAATACAGGAACATCGTCGATCTTTTCAGGGTCTTTTGGGGTGTTTTTCCTAACATTTGCGAATTTTTAACTTCAAATTGGGAAAAATGGTCAGAAAATCGGATTGGGAATGGTACCGTTTTCCGGTACCAACTTTATATAGAGAAAAAACGCTGCTGGTACTAAAAAGTTGTTCTTCTGAGAAGAGGTCCTTGTGTGGATGCTGCTAACAAAGCATTGAGAACTTTGTTGGAGAGACATGATCTGTGTGTAGTTTTCACCTTGTTCATGGTAGAGAATCCCGTTACAATCTGCAAAAACAGTATTAAACATGTTTTGTGTGCTGCACACATTTATGTTACATGTGTCTGTACATGCTGGGAAACAGACTGCAGTGACATAGCCACAGACTCAATTACTGCATCATTTTGTCTGTCCACCTAAGTTAGACTAGATCTAGATCTATAGTCATTATTTCATTATACAATTAGAAATATACACTTTGCCAGTAAGCCAATTATATGCAGCAGCTCTAAAGTAAAACTTCCATGATATAAGACGGTCTTATATATTAAGACTGATTGACTCTATATTTCAAACACATTGCCTCAACATTACATCATGCTAATTTACTTACACAACAACGTTCCCGGTGGGGAACATTTTCCATGTCAGTGGTCATCCCCAAGGACCCTCTAAAGCACCCTTGAGTGTTTGAACATTTATTAACAGGTAATTCCAACTCAATAGCTAACAGAACTTGAACCCATTAATCTGCTGTTGACTAAGGCCATTAATCAAAACACACAGAAGCCGAAAATTACCACATGGTGTTCATCACCTCTTAACTCTAATTTGGAAATTAAGGCACAGCGGTACCGCTGTTCTTAAAGCGCCTGGGGAAAAGCCTGAGTTACATGTATATGCAGCCTAGTCCAAATGTTAAGCATTATCGGTAGATTCTGAGCTATGTTTTTTTGTGATAAAAAATATTCAAAGTTATATTTATAGGAGTTTCATTTGCCGTAAAGATTACATGACGTTTTTACCAAACGACAATTAGACGTGAGTTTGTTGTTTGTTGAGTTAGTTAATCAGTTAATCTGTAAAAACTTCCATATTAAAATATTCCACCGGTCAGTCAAAATTCCCCCTCCAGAGGGAGGTGGGCCCCTTCCACAAAACTGATTGAGGGCCCTGATACTATACTTCAATAGTTTTTAATAGTTTATTTTCACATGTATAATATCCAGAAGGCCAAAATGTAATGTCTTTTTTACATTATCAATAAAAACATGTTGTTTACCCTCGAGACTTCGGTTGAAAACCATTGCCCGAGCACACTGCTTAACATAAATACTTTGCATAAATATAATAAACTATAAAATTCCCTTAATATAGGCGGGAAAGTTACATATATAAAACTTTGCAGCGTGGGTGCGGTGCTAATAATAAAAATCTATGCTTAACAAAAATTTGTAAAATTGTTCAATCATTTTCATAAAGCACAATTAACTATTGTATAAAACTGCATTGTGTTGTAAGACTTTATACAAACAAATACTCTGCATATTTATCACTAGAAAGCATAATAATACCATAATATTTAATAATAATATTGAGAATTTCTTACATTTCACTTAATAGCACACTGTTCTTATATAAAGAAATCAAATAACAAGGTATACACAGTTTAAAGGGGAGTAATTCTGCAATTACCTTTTATTGGTTAACATGAGTTACCTCCCTTATACTATTATAGAACTACACTGTAAAATAGCCAAGCAAACAAATGTTTAATCAGGTTGTCTCCCTTTACTTGCAAAAATGATATCATGAGAGACATAGCAGTAGAAATATATATTATGGAAAACTGTAATAGAGTATTCTATTTAAAATATATGTGGGACTGCTTTAGTTAAAAAATAAAAAAAAACTGGACTTGTCAGGCTGATAAAGTGACTGAGTGATTGTTTGTACAAACAATGAAATGTGTGAAACTTGTTACCATTAAAACAACACATATTCACACCATTAGATGAATGCTAGACAGGCTCCTTCGTAACTATGTTGACACACACACAGATTATTTAAAGTTGATAGCAGATGCCATGTCAATGTGGAAAAAAAAAACAGTTGATGAAACTATCGAAATATATTCAACAAGTTAGTGTAAAAATGCCTGTGTGTTTTATCCGATTTATTTCTGTTTTGATATCATTTTATGTAATTGATTTTGCCAATAACCGCTAACTCTTTAACAGCACAGCAAAATATTCCCCTTTTGTGTGCTACATGTTTATAGCATTAATTCCAATTTTTCATTTTGTCTTTTCAGTTAAAATAAAATATTCCGTTGATATTTAATTTTAACACAGAAACTTAAAGATATTATTTACCCGAGAATAACTACATTTTAACTTTAAAGTTTCATGACATTTGCATGACCATGCAAGAATCACATTCAAAATTTGGCACATAACCCAACACTGAAAATACAGCGTTTTTCCTCTATATAAAGTTGGTACCGGAAAACGGTACCATTCCCAATCGGATTTTCTGACTATTTTTCCCAATTTGAAGTTAAAAAAATCCCAAATGTAAGAAAAAAATCCAAAAAGACCCTGAAAAGGTCGACGATGTTCCTGTATTTTACTTTAGTTTTACCCAAGCGTAAACCTCCACGCACAGCTGCACGGCCTTCCCCAGGCTGTTTTAGCGCCCCGGTGCCTGGGCGTTTAATTTTAACTTGAACATATCCGGGGCGCCATATATTAGTATTGCGCTTATAAACATCGCCCGAGGCACGTGTACTTTATCAATTAATTAGCTGTGTTGACTGCAGCAGACCGACAATTCCTGTTGTGAAAGCTAATCTCTTACGTCACAATGGCCGTTTTTCACTCGAGAAACATGTACACCCACTCTATAAAGTCAGTGAATGATCAAAGCGAGTGTCAATTCGCCGAAAATTTTAACAATGAACAGTTATTTCTAAGCCGCAATCAATCACCCTGAAGCACCGCCATGTAGGCGGAGTTTCAACTGCAGTAAAATCGAAATGAGCCAATAGAAACGCTCAGTTTATCTTCGCTTTGGAATGACGTTATATCTGACCAATCAGCGCAGTTGGCATGTATCCACACACAAGTAACCTTATACGCGCGTCATGCGTATTGTCCACCTAAAAAGTAAACAAGCTTTCGTATTTTATAATATGCACACTTGTTAATTAAAAAAATTCTTAACTTTAAAAAATAAACTGCGAAAAATCAATCTACCTAAGCCTACCCACTGTTACTGCTCAGTGTTGTAGTTTCGTAAACACAAGCGGTCTTGTTTATGTACATGTATGCCATGTAAAACCCGTGTTTTCTGCAAAAGAGCACGAAATGTCTAATGACAACCACGACGTCACGTTCCACGCATGGAAAGCGTGCGTGTACCGACCATCAGCTTTCTAAATACAGGTCTTAACATTTGACGCGCGCAGGCACAACGTGCACGGGGAAATTATCCCGCCGTTTTTGCAAGAACAAAGCATGTATAATATACATGTATTTTAATCATGATTCTTACAATGAGACTTTTTATTTTTAAAAGGCTAGAGGTATACCGTTTAAATGGTGATGTTTTGTCTATTTCATTTCGTTTAAACGTTTACAAAAAAAATGAAAATGTGTTAGCCATAATTTTAAGAGCTTAAACGCACCAGATAACGTCATATGACACATGTCGCAAAAAAAAATTCGACGTAGGGACTGGGGGGCCTGAAAAAAAATTCTGGGTTACTGTTAACAGCCAGGGGAAGTAACATACTGTTTTTACATCTTTTATGACATTTTTTAATGAAAGTGATAAAATTCCTAATTTGGATGAAAATAACGCTAATTTTCCCAATTTGACCGGTAGCGGTACCATTCCCAAAGTGGTGAGGAAAAACGCTGAAATATAACGTATGTTTAATTATATTAGTATCAACGGATAATTTTATACATATTTTTCTGATTATATTATCAGTAAGATACACACAAACAAAGTGGTTACGAATTGATCGACATGGTTACGAAATGACGATCGATGTGTACGAAATACCCGAAAATGAAAGGTTACGAAATGGCTGATACGATAACCGACACCCGTTTGAGACATTCGCTTTGGTGGGGAAGGACTTCACTAACTACGAAATACTAAATTCCAAATGATTTAAATTCAAACAGCAACTTGCAAAATGCAAGTTTGGAAATTGGATTGGAATTTCCAATCCAAATTCCAATGGTCCATTGAATGGAAAACGTTTTACATCGTCCTCTTCAAAAAAGTATAAAACCGTAAAATGACAAACTCATTCGTTGATGTTATTTGGGTGCGAAGAGTAACTGTGCTTTGATACAGCGTTTGGATACAAAAACCTAGCGATAAACGTACAAGACACATGTTTTAACATCAATTTACTTGCCTTCTCTGGTTTGGTATGGAGCGGCCATTTTGTTGATTTTTTCTGTTTTCCCAGCATGCAAAGGTAGCGAGTGGTTCCCTTCTTTCGACCACCGTTTTCAAACGAACATTGTCTTCACAAGAGAACCACTTATCGACCTTCACCTTCAAAGACATTGACGGATTTGATTTTACACACACGACAAAAATGTATAGAAATTTGACCAAAATTTTAAGACAATTTTCCCTTATTTCCGATAGTCACGGACACAAAATTGTGAAAGATATAAACAGGTAAGACTACAAGGATTCTCTTTAATCTACTGAAATCTAAATGTATTACAATTAAAAGTTAGATTCCTAGAATTTGTCTGCTACCTGAACTAGTTTTTGACATTTATCCTCGAAGGCTCGATTACCGTAAATTCGCGACCCTTTCATTAAATGTCAATAATCAAATTATTTCAACAACTTCAACAGACTATTTAGAACTAATATTTGAAAATAAATATATCTACCGCTTTTTTAAAACTTATTTATCCAAAACAAAGTTTAAAACTTCTAGCAGGTCAACATTGTTTACAACATTGTCAAGCAGTCACCATCATACTAACTATCATTGATTCGCGAATATGATCTCATCCCATCATTCCTAGAAAATAATCTTCAATTAGGCGGCATGTACAACAAGTTTTGGATTATTGTATTAAACAGTGAATTTTATTAAAAAAAGAAATCAGAAAATGTAATTCTTCCTTATCACAGTAGCACATTTAAGTAATACTATACCAGTGGGGAAAAACGTTTTTAGGTAAATGGATTATATCTTTCAAAGGTGGCTTATAGAATCTAAAATCCAGGATGACTAAGTTTAAGCAAGAAAAACATAATCAACTACTGTTTTAATTTTGTTTTCAGTATACTTGTGTTGGGTGTGTTTTTAATTTGTGGGTGAATAGAGCCTGTACAATTTCCTAAATGTCTCGTGTGTAACCATAATACTATGAAAAAAGGCTAAAATTAACTTAAAATTAAGGTACCGAAAAACTCACAAAAAAGTTTGATTGGCCTTAGTTATGTTTTAATTTTAATCAGTAATATTTAATTTGGATTAGGGCCCCACTACTGGTTGGCGAGTAGTATCCGTGAACTAGCAGTATCCGTGATAGTTGCATTTCTGTCTTCATATGTTAGTAGCAATTGTGAAACATAATGTAATGATAATAAGTTTCAAAAACTACAAACAAATATACAGATGTTCTATATGATATAAAATGTGACATAACATATTTAAAGTAAACAATGTGTACAATAGGTGAACAGTCTAAACAGCCTGTACTGTACATATCACACTTTACTAGTCTTTGGTAAATAGTTAAAACAATTCATATGCAAAAAAAAAAAAGAAAAGCGAGAAACAAAGAAACTATCTAGACAACAGTATACTGTCACTATAGAATCATTTGAGTGTACATGAATATTTAAAGAAAACATATTGTATAGTTTTGGGTTCTCAAGTTAGTGGAAACCATTTTTGTATTTTTAGTAATGGTGACTCTGATCCCCACCCACCCCATATGCAATCGCAATCGAGGTCTAGATATAAGGTACATGTATCTACATGTACATGTAAAGTTTCGTTAAAATATCTCAATTCGTTCTCTAGGTAGTGAGCAAAATCTGTTTGTCTATTTTTAGTAATGTGACCTTGACCCCACCCACCCAACATGCAATCCCATGCGAGGTCTAAATATGAGGTATCAACATAAGAAGTTTCATTAAAATATCTCAATGTGTTCTCAATTTATTGAGCAGAAACCATTTTTCTATTTTTGGTAACAGTGACCATAATTAAATTATCTCCATGCATTGTTAAGTTATTGAGCGGAAACCATTCTTCTATTTTTAGTAACCTTGGCCCTGACCCCCACCGACCCTAAATGCAATCCCAAGCGAGGTCTCATTATAAGGTATCTATGTATGAAGTTTCATTAAAATATCTTATATAGTTATATATTTTTAGTAACAGTGACCTAGACCTTGACCCCACCCACCCCATATGCAAGCCCAAGCGAGGTCTCGATACAAGGTATCTATGCATGAAGTTTCAATAAAATATCTCGATGCATTCTCAAGTTGTTGAGCAGAAACCATTTTTCTATTTTTAGTAACGGTGACATTGACCTTGATCCCACCCACCCCATATGCAATCCCAAGCGAGGTCTGGTTATAAGGAAGCTATGTATGAAGTTTTATTAAAATATTTCAATGCGTTTTTAAGTTATTGAGCGGAAACCGTTTTTCAATTTTTATTAACTGCGACCTAGACCTCGACCCCACCCACCCCATATGCAATCCCAAGTGATATCTCGATATCAGGTATCTATGTATGAAGTTTCATTACAATAGCTCAATGCGTTCTCAAGTTAGAGAGTGGAAACAAAAAGTTGACGCCGCCTACCGCCCGAAACCTGCCGCTCTCCCATCCGCCTGCCCGCCCAACAACATACCCCAGTCTAAAAGTCGAATTTTTCTTACAAATTTGGTTAATAAAACTAGTACTATAACTTCCCTCTATATTAATTAATTAATTGTTTAACAAAAATTCATATATAAAGCCAAATAAGAACAGAGGTCATTGCTATTATTACTATAACAATGGTTTATTTCAGAGTGACCTGTGTAAAATGTCTCCAAATTGTTTTGAAGGCCGGATCCAAGCCCACCAGTATACAGAAGTCTCGTTCTTTCTTCTCCCTGCCTGATCTTCCATTCAGTGGTGATGGCAACAAAACCAAGCAGTACTCAGAACGAAGAGTCCTTGGGTAGGTATATCCAGATGTGTCCCAAATTCGACGTCCCCTATATTCGAAGATTTTTTGTTATTATTTAGTATATCTTATGCCAATTGAATTTGAGCATTGAACATTTTAATGTTTCTTGACAATTTACATACAAAATCTCACATGATTTCACATATTACAATAAAGCAGCAAAATTAGTAAAAAATAACATAATTGATGCATGGAAAATTTGGCGTGAGCATCACATGTTTTCATTTATACTTTCTCAAATACGTTAATTGTGGTAACCACAAAACCTCCAATTTTCAGCTACTCGGCAGAACAGATGTATGACATAGTGGCAGAGGTGGAGAAGTACAACCAGTTTGTCCCCTGGTGCACTCAGTCCTTAGTGACTGCCCGCCGACAAGGTGTCATAGACTGCAAGCTGCAGATTGGCTTCCCACCCGTGCACGAGCGTTACTCCTCGCAGGTGACGCTCGTCAAGCCAACACTTGTCAAGGTACATCTCACAGTTCCAAGGGAAATTGAGCTATCCTGCTTAGGGCCATTTGTCTGCCTTTTTACATCGTAAAATGAGGCTGCTTCTTACAGTAATATAATGCAGGGGTGGCAAAATCAATTGTCCCTGTTGTCCCAGACAATGAACGGACAGCTGAAAAATTGACATAATGTACTATATAATAGCTAGGAGGACAAGTTGCAAAAAGCATTTGAGGCATGTCGTTTGAAAACCGGGCTTAATACACGTGTAAAGTGTCGTCCCGGATCAGCCTGTGTAGTATTTCCGCTTTTATGGTATTTTTAGTTTCAAGGAAGTCTATTCTAAACATTAATCCACTGTATGCGGAAAGTGTCTTCCCGGATTAGCATGTGCATACTGCACAGGCTGATACGGGTCGACAAGTTACGCACATTCATTAAGCCCGGTTTTTTTTTACGACACACCTCATTTTCAATACCAGACTTGTAAGACAATATGATATTTCGCCACCTCTGCCATGTCATTTGACCCCAACAAGTATCACAATTTCCCCTAGTCATTGAAAAAAAAAACTCATTTGAAGAAAACAACATAAATGTTTCCCCAACAAAGTGTTGGAGATGACTTTCTTCAAAAAATAATTATAGGACAACCAAGTACAGTGATTGAATCAATCATTAACTTAAAAAAACAACAACAACATGACTGTTACTTGGTTAGCATACTCACATTGTTTTCTCTGCTTAGTGCAAATTGACCAATCTGGGTTTTGCCACGAATAGTTTAAACTCATCCCTAGCTATTGTTAAAGGATTAATTTCCATTCATCGAAAATTACAAACATTACTACGTGCTCTTTGGAATATCACAAACAAATTCCACATGCTCTTTTGTATGAAATAGTTTAACCGCTAAACACGTGATATCCAAGTGCGATGATTGGATAATACTGCAAATTAATTTAATCATGATTGATGTTTATGAAAGCGTAAACTGTGAAAACTTTCAATGAATGGCAAAAATACTATTTTATGTCAGTGCTAAATGCTTTAAGGGATGAGGGGCACATACAGTTAAATAAAATTCAATCTCTCTAATCTGGGTAAACTGGATATAATTTGGATATGTGTAATGTGAACATAATTGTATGCCTATACATGTAATTATTCTGGATTTCATTACTTGTATCCTGTTGGCCAAATTATCTGGGGAAAGACACTCACTGGATTTGTTGATGAATATACATGGACCCCTGATTAATTGAAATGATACAAAATCCCAGATAACTAAAGGTCCTGTCACACTGTGGCGAATTTGATGTACGAGTTCGGGCGAGTTGTAACTCGCCACAACTCGCCTGTTGTCATTTTATCTTGTATGCATGTTGTTCTATGTCGCAGCTATGTCTTCTTATGTCGCCAGAACTCGCCAAGTAGCGGCAAGAATTAGAAAGTGTTTAAAATCTCTCTACTTCTCAGTTACTTTTTTCTCCTACACATGTCAAAGGAATCTCGTGCACTATTGCTCACTCTTGAACACATGTCTTCCCTTGTCGTAGCGTGCGTTTCGCCGTATATTATCGTTCTAGGACATAACAGGAGTTTGCTGCGAGTTTGGGAGACTTGCATAAGACATCTGATCATGCACATGTCATCACGAGTAGTACAGACTCTTCCTCACTCATACATTCTCGAAGACAAGTCTTCTATTATCAGAAAGATATTGTATGCATATTGTACTTGAAATATATTGAAGAGAACTCAAACAAAAGTCATCTTGAAACAATTCCACGACCAACTAGTTCACTTTACTTCGAGTTATAACTTGCTAGAACTCATACAAAACTCGAAGCTCAAATTCGCCACAGTGTGACAGGGCCCTAAAAGCAAAACAAATTATTTTCAGAAGCCATTTTAGATTACAGTTTCTATTCATTTGTCGATAACAGGCATTGCCACAGTCATTAAACTCTGTTTGTAGTGATATTGAGTGAACCACAGGATTTGTATTGCAAGATCATTATGCCCGAAACTTGATATATCAATTAAAACCTATTGGGATATATATTGGGCATTGGAGTCAGCATCGTTTCATGCAATATATCGTTCAAAGGATATCATTACAGGTGGGGTTTATTTGTAGTAAAGTATGTTCACATGATGTTTGATTTGTGTTCTGATTGCATCAGAAAATATATTACTATTTTCTTTCTCTAAGTCGGTGTGTATTGATGGGCGGCTATTTGAGCATCTCCTGACGACGTGGAAATTCAGCCCTGGTCTACCAGATAACCCTTATACCTGCACACTGGATTTCTCCGTAAGCACCAGGATAATTATGATCACTTTCAGTAGCTTCTGACTGGTACTGACTCAGTATCTCGAACATTCTTGGACCAAATTTCAGTATATCAACACAAAAAGGTGCAGATATTTTGTGTGTTAGTAATTTCTCTAAAAATCATGAATTGAGAAAAATCTTTATTGAGAAAGTTTAAGATACGGAAGCCTCTTGCAGTTTTATAAAACTTAAATTGCTTTCAGATTTCAGGAATCAGTTGGTTAATAATGTTTTATCATGCCAAACTTGCTTTTGACTTCAATATTAAATTACTTTTCAAGTGTTTGATAATAGATTTTGTTTTTTTTTTGCTTTGCTGAAAAATACCCCTATAAATTACAAGATATTTTCCCTTATTTTTACATTTCTTTTGATTGTATGTTCCATTTCTTTTGATTGTATGTTACATTTTCACCTATGTTATTGTAATTTTTTCCATAATGTTAGAGATGGGTGTGCATTCTGATTATGGTATCCATAGGTAAATTAATTTTCAAAACACAAATGTATTATTTAATGAAAATTAATTTATTCGCAACATATGATTTTGATTTCGTCCTTGACATATTGTATATTTTGTACATAACGATAAAATGAATTGATCATTCGTGTTATTAAGAAAACTGGTAATGTTCCCAGTCATTTGTTATTTTGATCTTTAAGCATGTTTTAAATCAAATACATTTTACACATAGTTTTGTTGAAACATTGCCCTTTATTTTCCTCTGACAGGTGTCCTTCCAGTTTCGATCAAAGCTGCACTCCCAGCTATCACATCTGTTTTTTGACGAGGTAGTTCGACAGATGGTGAATGCGTTCTTGAAGCGTGCCAAGGCGCTGCACGGACCTGCGTCCATCAAAGCCCAGAAACCACAGGTTCTCGTGTGCAATTCTTGATGACAATGAAGATTAGGCACAAAATTGTCAGGACTTGCATTTTAATGTGACAGTTGTGCTGTTGCATATTTTTTTATCCACTCTTAGAAATTTCTTAGAAGCATTTTCTTTTAAATGACAAAGGAAGGTTTTGAATTTGATATGTTTTTAAAGTAAAAGATCTAAGCCCGCAATTTTATTTCTGGCAATAAAACAACAGTTTCTGTTAAATATAATGTTATGTTTTGCATATATTCTGTATAAATTGTACAATATGTCTTCATGTGTTGCCCTCAGCCTACACTTTCTTGTTTGTGTTTGCATTTAGAAAATTAACCAAGGTTCTGGTACTGTTCTGGTACTGTTCTGGTACTGTTTTGAATTTAAGGTACTATAATATTTGCCTACAGTATATTGAAATATTTTCAAACTTCAGCCATGCAGTGAATACATGTATATGCAAATTTGAGTCATAGATGTACATGTATATACATTTTTGTGCGTGATATAGACATGCATAGAATTAAAAGAGTATTTCAGCTATTTCTTAGTTCTGAATAGATGAACATGATCTATTCTTATGAAAATTTTATAGTGAAAGCTTGTAATGATGCTTGGCAACAGGATACATAATTATGTATTATCTGGGGAAAAATCTTACAACAGGGGCGTGGAAATCCCATGTCCGACTTGTCCGACGTGTGTAATTTTACCATGGGACAAGTAAACTTTTCTGTCACGTTTTCCGGGGACAAGAACTATTTTTAACTTGACTATTCAAAAGAATAGGTGAGCTATCCTACTACCACCGGCTTCGGCGTATCCTACAAAAGCATTGCAGCCTAGTACTTGCAATTGATGCATTACAATATTTATTCGCATTTTGTTGCATTTTCGGCTATAAAAATCTGTTAGTTCAATTATCTTTATGTTATATACAAATAATATAGTAATTCTTTGGAATATGTTGTATGTTTAACATGATGTTGTTTATTCATAGTATTTCTGAACATGCAAGTGTACTTTGCATGCTATTCAATAATATATTTGTTAAAATAGTATTCCAAAATTTAACCGAATTCTACTTTATGATCTATATAATATTTAGATGTTCTTGACCTCTTTCTCTACGGGCATGGCAGAGTTATGTACCTTAGCACAAATTACAACAATGCACATTGTACATGTTTCTGTCAGTTTGCCTTGCTACTCTATGTGCATATTCTTTGTCTCCAGTAAAATATTTAGCTGAACTTATTACCATCAGGAACTTATCTTTATTTTATTGCTCTGTAAATGTAATATATATATAGAGGATATTGGTTGATTTCGGTGTATGATCCTATTTTATTTCACGAGTTTTCATAGAAAATGATATTTTCACGAGTGGCGCAGCATATTGAATGTTTTATTTACTGTTAATTTTACTTGTGTTTTTTTTTAGGTGCTTTTATGTCGCAAACTGTAATTCATTCATTAAAAAACATACTTATTTTAACCTTCTACAGTTAAAAAAGCTGGTTTCTGTTGGAATCCTTTTAGAAATGAAACCAGGGCCGCTATCTGTTAAGCTCCTAAGGAAAATTTTAACTTATGTTGGACTACAGTCACAATGTGAGATCAAGTTTTTTATGTGCAATGCAATGATTTATTTTCACAAAAAATGTAAAGAAGTACATGAAGAAGCACTCTTTACTATATTATACCATTTTATTGTAAAAAGGCATTTTATGATTTTAAAACATTCATTTAAGTTTTTACTAAGGCAGTTTGTGAATGCGGGTCTTGGGCAGGAACTCACAATTGTCTTAAGTAAAATGTAAAGTAAAATTTTAAGTTGTACTTAGGTGAAAATTTCTGTTCAAATTTGCATGTGAAATCCAATGATTTCTGTTCACAGAAGGGTAAAATACATTTTAGCATATAAGCAATATTTACTAGTGTAAAACGTTGTAATGTAAAAAAGACCTATACATAAAATAACCACATACTTAAGAAATTTTATTTATTTAAGACAGGCTAATCCAGGACGACACAAGAAATTTTATTTATTTTAGGCAGGCTAATCCAGGACGACACTTTCCGCTTTTATGGTGTTTTGCTGTTTCGATGAAGTCTGTTTTAAAGCCACTGTAGGCGGAAAGTGTCATCCCAGATAAGCTTGTGCGGATTGCACAGGCTAATTGGGGAAGACACTGTACGCACATGCATTAAGCCAGGTTTCCAATGACACGCCTCATTTAAGTGTATTGATCTAAATCAGTGAAAGAGAAGGAACGTATTTCAAAGTGATGTCCTTGCTTGAGTAGACTCCTTCCTGCTACTACTAGTTTATATCAGTTGTATCGGGCATACACAGGGAAAGGGAAGGGAAATATCAAACTTATTTTTTGGCTGTTGTGATTATATTCCTTTGAACAATGTCTTTTGGTAGGAAGTATCATGTGGTGTTAACGAAGCTTTTTTGGTTTAAAGCGCTTACATCAAAGTGTTTTAATAATTTTTAAGGTCTGTTTAATATTTAAATATGTACACGTTGTTCTGTTGTTATAAAATACAAAACAAATAAACTTATAAAAGAAAAAAAAGTTACAATGTTATGTTTTCATTTATTTATCACAAGAATGGTAACTGCATTGGTCTTTATAGCCTAGTTTAAGGAATGGCTGGCCTCTCCATGGTCCACCGTAAAATCTCTTATCATTATCAGCAATCTTTTCTCTCCGCTGACTGAGCGATGACTAAGTGCACTGTTTCCTCTGCAGCAGCGTATGGATGTCAGCAGATAAGTGTCGCCACTGTGTCCACACTGTGACCACAGCAGGGTGCCAATACACAGGGGTGTAATACCCCGGGGAGGGGCGGGGGTCAAATAAAGAAGGATTAAACTTGGCCTTTAAGTAGCTTGGTTTGATACGCTGTGCAACGAAGCATGCGTGTGCATTTCAAAGTTTGAGGTCCTTCCGCCCCGAGCAGCATTATGTGTGGACCTGGGGTGTGCCCCATCACCCCTTATCTATTTGTTACTTTTAGAGACACATCGAAAGTTGGAACGAATTTTGAATCATAGCTGAAATTTCAAGCTATACTGTTGTACTGAAATATGTTTTAATTTTGGTGTAGTGTACACTTAAACGATATTTGGTACAGATCAGTTTCTATTTTGATAATAACTTGGATCATACGTGAGCCAAACACATGCCATTACGCAGTCCAAAGTATTTCTGATACCGATCATGGTAGTTTACGTTGAAACTTTTAATAGTTTTCAAACACCATCGTTTGAATGCGTGTTTTCATTTGCAAACAAATATTTCAAAATAACGTGGATATAAACAAATCACGTTTGTGGCAGACATTATAAACCAAGCACCTTTGTGGCTTTGATGTAAACTAAATGTGCAGACAATACACACAAGCTCCGACATATACATAACTCACTCCACTCTCCATTGAGTTACATTTATTGGACGGTTCGTGCCGGGCCGTTTGTCTAAGTGTACGAAAAAATTCATCGGGCGGATCCCGTCTCAAAATCAATGTTAAATTATTAATACATATATACTCTTTTATTATGTTTTAGAAAATGTCAATATTGCGCGTAAATGTGTTGAAATGAATGAAATTTTTTAGACAAATATATAAATCAAAGCGTTTGCCTGTGAAATTACAAATACGGGTGTTCTTTGTGGTTGTGTCTATACGTGAATATGACATCCAGCCCAGGGTCTCTGATCTGTAAGATCCTTTGCATAGTTAACGTTAAAGTAGCAGCAACATGTATAAACTACGTACTTTACTACATATATTCTAAATTTCGTTCTAAACAAGAAAGCATTTTGTTACAGCTTTAAACCTTTCACTTCATTACAAACGCATGCCATTACGCAGTCAAAAGTATTTCTGATACCGGTCATGGCAGTTTACGTTGAAACTTGTAATAGTTTTCAAACACCATCGAATTTGCAGGCAAATATTTAAAACAAACGTGGATATGAAACAAGTACTTCTGTGGCATTCCAGTAAACATAAGTTGTAGACAATACGGATAAACATAGCTTCGACATATATTTAACTCGCTCTACACTTAATTGTGTATATATTGATTAAACGGTTGATGCCCTTTGTCCACGAGTATTATACGTCAACATTCGACGGGGAAGGATCCAGTTTCAAAATCAAGTTTTAATTATTAATGCATAAACTCGTTTATTATGTTTTAGAAAATGCAAATATTGCGCGTAAAAATGTTGAAATGAATGAAATGGTTTAGACAAATATATAAATCAAAGTATGGAGGACATATCCTGCCAAAATAGCATCATGCTTAATGACATCCAACTTCCAAATTGCACATTGCAATTTCCTCTATGGTGTCTTTCAACTCTCCACACGGTATAAAACTCTTTTATGCACGTCGTATTTTCTTCCTTCTAGCCGGCAACTGTCATATTTTGTTGTCCCAAATTTCATTGTCATGCGTTCCAATATCTATAATATTCAATCAAAGTTGTTGCTTCCATGTAACTTGCCTGCTTATCTTGTCATGTTAATGCTCTGTCGAATCTTTCTTTTAAATGTCTGATATTATATAAAATATTGATCGTATGTCTTCAAGACTTCACGACTTTAAAAGAAAAATATGTATACTTCATCCTCATAGTTACCGATATCCCTGTTTAATTTGGTTAACTTTAAGTAGTGTTATCTAGTAATGCATTTTAAAGAGATAAAAAGTCACTTTAATGTGAAATTATGCATATCTTACGGTACTGTTGATCATACAAAGGGATTTCGGTAAAAACGAATCGAATAATGTTAGTTCTCTCCCTTGTTTTCCGTTTGCAGTTACGGATATACCTTTCTTATTTTGTGGTTTAAAGTAAAATACAATGCATTTTTGAGGATAAAATCAATTTTAGATGAAACTGTGTATGAAATGTATCTATATGTGCATAACTTTCATATGATCAATTATGATGTGGTGCATTAACTAATTACAGGGATTTCGGTAATTAGAAGCGGAGCGGAGTTTGCTGTACAATTATTTAAGTCTTTCAACATTCACGGTATTTCGGCCAGTCGTAACCAGACATGACTGCAGTCACCCCCTGTACGTCGGTAAACCAATTCAAGTTGCAGATGATAATCAAATTTCAGGGAAAGCATGTCGGACAAATTACTTGTTACCATAAGTTATTTACAAAAACTCATATCTTTAAGGTAAGTTTCAACATTTAAAATATCGCACAAGATACAATGATATTTTGTACGTATATTGCGCTGTTACAAACGATTTCTTATGGCAATTATTTGGCCAAATTAGTATGAATTTGGTTAAGAATGTAGAAATATCAGTAAAGTTGGCAATATTTTATGTAAAAAAGTACTGATCAATTAATGTGTTTGCAATTATTAATGTACGACCTTATGTATCAGCCATTCTTCTTTGTATATCTGCTTCATGCGTTGTTTAAATGCACCAAACACGCGTTATATTGTTATTTTCATGGGACAATATAATGTAAAATTGATAAAGCCCTAACTTTTAGGTGATAAAGGCCAATCTAAAACTGAATGGATAATAACCAAACTTGTAGAAAAGTGCTTTATGTAAGTGCTATAAATGTATGCATTTAAACCATTTTGAGCGAAATTTTAACATTGTTGACCACAAAATTTAACTAAAGCATTGTGCAACAATTTTATAAAAGTAAACATTGTTAAGGTTCTTATCACAGTAATACTTGACTGCTGAAGAAATTCTCAAAGGGACTGCCAATATAACAACTGGAAAAAGTGCGGGACCAGATCTGATGAAATGAATGAATGAATAATAAATGGCAGAGATGAACTTCCTCCGTATTTGCTTAAATTGTTTAACAAAATATTATGTCTTGGATATTTTCAGATAAATGGACCGAATGTTTGATTGTACCTATACATAAGAAAAGAGATTTAAATGACCGAAATAAATTTTGAGTGATAACTATGTTAAGTTTCATGGGTAAATTGTTTACAAAGTTGTTTAAAAATGGGCAATCAAAATGGGCTGAAAATTACCATGTATTGCTGGAAGCACAAGCTGAATGTCGAGCGAAAATGGGAACAACAGATAACGTATTTGCCCTTCACCGTCCGCATACATGAGTAGGAAGCGTTTTAACATGCCTATATCAATACCACTTGCACCTTTTGAGTACAATATATCCTCCATGTCATTGGTATACAAAGAAAAAAGAATCGGGAACAAAACACTCGCCTTGTCTTAGACCTAAATGACTCTTAAATGCAGTTCCGATATCATTATGATGTCTTACTTTTGTGTACACATGAGTATACATTGCTTTTATAACTGTAAAACGTCGTCCTCGAATACCGAGTCTGTATATTCTGTACCAAAGATATCCCTTACAATGTAATCAAATGCCTTTGTAATGTCAATGAAACGACAATAAAATTGCTTTTTTAAAAATTTAAAATATGTTATTAAATGGTGAAGGACAAATAGGCGTCAAAATCAGCACACATAATGACTTTATATTATCGGAGACAGGGATACTTGACTTTTTAACTATGAGTAAAATGAATATGATAAAGTACTGGTTTAAGGTGATCTGTGCTCCAGAACATAAATTCATTAAAATGATATATAAAATTATGCTAGACGATATTGAAAGTAATCCCCTAAAAACCAACTGGGCAAGTCAAGTGAAATGTATTCTAGTTCATTGGGATTCTATCATGTCTGCTTGGCACAAGGTGTTGGTAATCTCAATGGTTTCTTTTCTGTGTTTAAGCAACGAATTACTGACACTTTTTTCGAAGGTGTAGAAGGACGCATAAATGGCTATTAAAGTGCATTATGTTATAGAAATATCTTCTGTTTTGAACTTCAATTTTACCTTAAATGGGTTAACATCAAGAAGGGAAAGTGGAATAATACCGATATTAGTAATATAGTGTTTGCCCAGTTTGCCCTGTTCGAGAATGCATATAATTTATTTTTGAATGTAACATCTACTCACAAACAAAACAAAAATACCATACATATATCAGTGTATTATAGACGTCACCCAAGCATGTTAAAAGCCACAGAGTTATTTTCCTCAAGGAATCCAAATACTACCGAGTTACTAGCTGTTTATGCATGTAGAGCTTTTGAAATGACAAATACTGTCAGTACATGATGATTAATGCTATTTTATTAAGTTACATGCAGTACAGATCACTTTTATGAATACTGTGCATATTACTTTTATGTTTAACTTTGATATAATTTTTTCACGTATTACTTAAATATAAATTATGTTTGTAAAACATGAGAATACAGTACAGATCACTGTTATGTATTACTGCGAGAAAAATGATTTGTGTAAAGCATGAGGATACATTACAGATCACTTTTATGTATTACTAAGATATCATTAAGACAAATGTTCTGACCAAGTTTCATGAAGATTGGGCAAAATATTCTTCTAGAGTGTTAACAAGCTTTTTCATCAATTTGACCTAGTGACCTAGTTTTTGACCCCACATGACCCAGATTATGTTGGTAAAGCATGATAATACAGTACAGATTACTTTTGTGTATTACTTAGATACAAATAATTTTGCAAAGCACGAGTATACAGTGCAGAATACTTTTATATAGTACGCGAAGATATATAATGTATTTCCCTTTCTTTAAGCATGATAATATTATTTGCTCCTATTTGTATAATTGCTATTCATGACGATCATGGGCCATATCGGCCTTATTCGTTTTTTATATGCTACATTGTACAATTTTTTAATAAACTATATTTTTCTTCTATTACATATAATAAAAATATGTATATGTAACGAAAATATATAATAAAAAATTAAACAAAACAAACCTTCCTTAGCAAAAAATAATAATTTTATCGCACATTTTGAGCTTTATCCAGTTTAAGTTTGGACTTTATTTACACATTGTCTTCAAACAGTTCGGCTTTATCCATAAATGAGCATACCATTCCAAGATATAATTGATTTTAACCCAGAAACCACTACGGTATCAACTAATAAACGTTTGAATGCCCTTCTAGATAAATTATATTATTACTCTGTAACGGTTTAGTTCACCAATTTGTCGATTTAGATGCCAAAAATTAAATAAATACGTACATTTTTTTTTTAAATATTTGTATTTCCCCCAGACAAGTCATATACTTCTTCTTCGAAAAACGTAGATTGTGCATGGTGCATTTTTTGGCAGGATATGTCCTCCGTACAAAGCGTTTGCCTGTGAAAATTACAAATTCGGGTGTTCTTTGTGGTTGTGTCTATACGTGAATATGACATCAAGCCCAGGGTCTCTGATCTGTAAGATCCTTTGTATAGTTAACGTTAAAGTAGCAGCAACATATATATACTACGTACTTTACTACGTATATTCTAAAAATTTCCTTCTAAACAAGAAAACATTTTGTTACAGCTTTAAACCTTCCACTTTATTACAACAAAGTTCCGAAATCACTAAGACACTTTGTAAACACGGCCCAGGATCCTATCTACAGTGACCAGGAAGTTACGCTCTGTCTGTGCTGTACGAAAACTTTTGTGGTTGGAAAGATAAACTGCCTTTTAATATTGAATGATAATCACGTTTATTCTTGTTGAACTTCGACCAACTATTAAAGTTAACAGGTTCTATTGCACACTGCATCGACTAACTATTTAAGTTTACAGGTTCTATTGCACATTGCATCGACTAACTATTTAGTTTACAGGTTCTATTGCACATTGCATCGACCAACTATTTAAGTTAAGAAGTTCTGTTGTATATTTCATCGACTAACTCTTGAAGTTAACAGGTTCTATTGCACGTTGCATCGACTAACTATTTAACTTAACAGGTTCTATTGCACATTTCATCGACCAACTATTTAAGTTAACAGGTTCTATTGCACATCGCATCGCCTGACTATTTAAGTTAACAGGTTCTATTGCACATTGCATCGACTAACTATTTAAGTTAACAGGTTCTATTGCACATTGCATCGACTAACTATTTAAGTTAAGAAGTTCTGTTGCATATTCCATCAAGTAACTATTTAAGTTAACATGTTATGTTGCATATTTCATCAACTAACTATTTAAGTTAGCAGCTCCTGTTGCATATTTTATCAACTTACTATTTAAGTTAACAGGTGCTATTCCACATTTCATCGTCTATTTCGGTAAACCGGTTCTAGTGCATATTTCATCGACTAACTATTGAAGTTAGCAGGTCCTGTTGCATATTTAATCGATTAAATAGAGCTATTGAAGTAAACGACTTCTAAGTTGCATAATTTTATTTCGTCAACTAGCTATTTAAATTAACAACTCGGTATGTTGCGTATTTCATCGTATTTCATCGCTAGGCTCGTATAAGCTACAAGTTTGGTTTGTTAACTTAATTGACGAATAATTGTATTATTATATCAATAACAGTATTTGTAGAAATAGTAGAAGTAGTAGTTGTTATTAATGTTGTTGCTGATTTCGTTGCGGTGCTGTTGTTTGTGGTAGTTTTGGTATTGTTCTTGCTTCTGGTGTGGTGGTGGTGTTCGTGGTATTGGTGGTGGAGGTTTTTCTTGTTCGTGGTGGTAATTGTGTTTATACTTTATAGTGCGTCTTTGTGTTCGGATATTGTTATATATAAAGTCTTAAGTTAGTCTTGAATTTCGGTTTACGTTATTTAAACTTGCGGATAGCTCAGCACACTGTAATCAGCTACCAGGAAGTTGCGATAGCCTTAGTTTTTGTTTACCTAAATCAAACATGTGGAAAGACGATATACAGTAGTATAGAGTAAATTATTAAAAACTTGGTTATATAGGTCAAAGGTTTATTTTTTATTCATTGTGGTTGTATAGTTATTTAGGATTACCGCTAATACCAGACTTGCTAGGGAGGTTTCTGAAAGGGTAAGTAATTAAATTCTACGTTTTATTATATTAAATATTATTGTCTCATTTTATTGGTGTGCAGTTTATTTAACTAATTGCTGTACCGTTAGTTTCAGTTTAGGAAGCGAAAATACTCATTCTCATTGAATAAATCAAATACATAAATACGATGAAGCTGCTACTAAAGTCTTTTTCAGCTATTTCTTCTATGACTTTTTCTATACTACTTCTATGCCATGCTATACATTATTATGTATTGTTGTTGTTGTTGTTCTTCTTCTTCCTCTTCTTCTTTGTTCTTTTTCTTCTTCGTATTATTATTATTATTATTATTATCATTATCATTACTACTACTACTACTACTACTACTAATAATAATAATAAATAATAGTTATAATAATAATAATAATTATTATTATTATTATTATTATTATGATTATTATTATTATTATTATTTGGGCTTCTAGTACTAATTTTACTTTTCAAAAGTTCATTAAAAAGTTTTCTATCCACTTCCTCCTTTAAAAATTAGCTGTTCAATTCACAACGCGTCAATCATGAAACCGGTAAATATATATACAATATATTAATGCACGTAAGTTCTGTTTACCGAGTCGTATTATAACCTTGATCAGGACTGGTTTGATTTTAAATGTAAAAAATCTGAAGTTTTTTTTCCATCAGCACGGTAGTGATTATTGTTTAGCTCACCTGAGCACAACGTGCTCACTGTGAGCTTTTGTGATCACCTTTTGTCCATCGTGCGTCGTGTGTCGCGCGTCGTCCGTCGTGCGTCAACATTTTCATTCAAACAACATCTCCTCCTAACAAACCGCTGGGTAGATTTTCACCAAACTTAACAGGAATGATTCTTGGGTGACCTTTCAAAATTGTTCAAATCGTTTCGGTCCTCTGCATATGTAGGTCAGCAGAGCTAAAAATAGATTTAAAAAGTGAAAACTTTAAACATCTTCTTCTCTGAAACTGTATGGCTGAGAGCTTTCATATTTGGTATTTGGCATCCTCTAGTGATCCTCTACAAAGATTGTTCAAATGATGCCCCTGGGGTCAAAACTTGCCACGCCCCGGGGGTTACATGGTTTATATAGACTTAAATAGCTATATGACTTAAAATCTTCTTCTCTATAACCGAAAGGCCTGGAGGTTTCATATTTGGTATGTAACATTGCATAGTGGTCCTCTACAAAGATTGTTCAAATGATGTCCCTGGGGTCAAAACTGGCCACGCCCAGGGGGTCACATGGTTTATATAGACTTAAATAGCTAAATGACTTAAAATCTTCTTCTCTGAAACCGAAAGGCCTAGAGGTTTGGTTTTTGGTTGGTAACATTGTAAAGTGATCCTCTACAAAGATTATGTAAATTATGCCCCTGGGATCAAACCTGGTCACGCCCTGGGGGTCACATGGTTTCTTTAGACTTATATAGGAAGTGGACTGAAAAATTGTATCCTCTGAATCTGCAAGGCCCAGAGGTTTCTTATTTTGTATGTAACATTGTATAGCGGTCCTCGATAAAGATTGTTCAAATAATGCCCCTGGTGTAAAAAGTGGCCACGCCCCAGGGGTCACATAATTAATATAGACTTAAATAGCAAAATGACTAAAAATCTTCTTCTCTGAAACTGCAATACCCAGAGGTTTTGTATTTGGTATGTAACAATGTATAGTGATCATCCAGAAGGATTGTTCAAATTATGCCCCTCGGGTAAAACCTGGCCACGCCCTGGGGGTGACATGGTTTATATAGACTTATATATGGCAAGTGGACTTTAAAAATCGTCTCCTCTGAAACTGCAAGGCCCAAAGGTTTTGTATTTGGTATGTAACTTTGTATAGTGGTCCTCTACAAAGAATGTTCAAATTATGCCCCTTGGGTAAAAAGAGGCCACACCCCGGGGGTCACATGGTTTGTATAGACTTAAATGACAAAATGACTTTTAAAAGTTTGTTCTCTGAAACCTTAAGGCCCAGAGGTTTTGTAATTGGTATGTAACATCTTGTATTGGTCTTCTACAAAGATTGTTCACTGCCACTGGAGTCAAACCTAGCCACGCCTGGGGGGTCACATGGTTTGTATAGACTTATATATATGGAAAGTGGACTTTACAATTTTTACTTTTTATCTTCTCTGAAACTGCAAGGCCCAGAGGTTTCATATTTGGTATGCAACATTGTATAGTGGTCCTCTACAAATATTGTTCAAATGATGGCCATGGAGTAAAAAGAAGCCACACCCCGGGGTCACATGGTTTCTAAAGACTTATGTGGGAAGTGGGCTTTGAAAATCTCCGACTCTGAAACCGCAAGGACCAGAGGTTTCATATTTGGCTTAAAAATTGTATAGTGGTCCTCTACAAATAATGTTCAAATTATGCCCCCGGTGTAGAAAGTGGCCATGCCCTGTGGGTCTCATGGTCTATATAGCCTATTAAAATCTGCTCCTGAAACTGCAAGGCCCAGATCTTTATACTGATGTAAGTAATTTAGTGCCATTTGATCCTCTTGTTGTAAGCCATTATGATGCCTTAAACTCAGGTGAGCGACCTAGGGCCATCGTGGCCCTCTTGTTTAAGATTTTTAGTACCTTTTGCAACCTTAAAGATGCAGTTTCAAATTTTTTGGATTTAATAATATTTTTCTAAAACCGATTTTTTTCCTGCTCTTTTCTTCATTTATTGTTCATAATTCAAGGTTTGAAAAGCACCTTGCTTGTGCAAATTTAAAGTTTTGACGAATATCTGTTATTTTTCTAGAAAACTGTGCTACCTGGTAGACATACCGTAGTGTTTTTCTCAAAAGGCACACTGAATATCAAAATAATAATGTTTTGCAACAAACACAGCGTAACAAACAAACAGTTTTATAGATTCTGCACATTCCTGTTTTAAAATTACATTTTTAGATAAATGTTTTTCCAAACCGCAAACTATGAAACTGGCCCTTTAAATAGCACGATAGTTGGGCGGTTGTCTCTACACTTTTCTTGAGTTCTCACGAATAATCACGAAACAAGATGCCGAGTTACCTTAAATAGATTTACATCATAATTTACATCTTTAACGCAGAGGTTATTATATGATCTTTTATTACCGAGCAAGTCGTGTTAAATTACACAATGTAATGTATTATATTTTGCCAAAAAACATTCCTTGTCAGAGAGTGCAGAAATGCATTTGATCTCATTTTGAAGACAGTTAAGCCATGTACGTATTTTCAAGTTTAGGAAAATATATAAAAATATTTTAGAATAATATATAATTTAGGTGTCGTGGGAAACCCGCGCATAATGCATGTGCGTAAAGTGTCGTCCCGGATCAGCCTGTGCAGTCTTTTATTGTATTTTCTGTTTGAAGGAAGTCTCTTCTAAACATAAATACACTCTAGGCGGAAAGTGTCGTCCCGGATTAGCCTGTGCGGACTGCACAGGCTGATCCAGGACGACACTTTACGCACATGCATTAAGCCCGGATCTCCCACGACACGCCATTAATATTTTGTTATTAACCACGGTAACGCGTGTCAACTTGCATTCACATTGAGAATTAACGTTTCAGATCAATTCTGTTGTATATGTAAAGTAATATTACGAACATATTGTGAATATAACTAGTCTCATATACCAAAAATTCAAACAATTTCAGTAATATCTGCAAAAATAGCTTCGTCAAAATGTTAACATCCGGTTGTTTAATTGGCCGTTAATGTTGTAGTTTCTGAATTCAAATAGTTCTTTTTAAGTTACAATAAGTACTAAAAGTTCGAGCTTTTTTAAAGGGACACATTCACAGATTGGCAAATTGACCTTTTTTTCTTTAGTCATAGATCCATACAAGACCAATACATTATATATCGAAACAAGCGAAACAACACCCCTGACACAGATATATATATATTGAAAATAAAGTGTCGTTAGTGGATGTAATCTTCTACTGAAATAGATATTGAAGATATTTGTTGGTTTCGGTAGAATATCGATTTTAATTCACGAGTGATCAGAGAAATGCATATTTTTACGAGTGGCGCAGCCACGAGTGAAAAAATATATTTTCCATGATCACGAGTTGATTAAAAGTCGATATTCTACCGAAACCAACAAATGTTCTTTTTATTTTATGGGTTTTTTTTCCACCGTGTGTTTTCATTTTATTTGCTATCTAAGTGGGTTTTATTGGAAAATATCGCGGGACTCATATGACAATTTTGATTTCGACATCGTTGACTGTCTGTTTCAAATCGGAACCAGTACGAAAAGTTGGATAATTATTAGAGTGGTAATTTTCACTGTTTGAAACAGTGAATTACCAATTTTATTTCACTGATATTTTCCTTTAAATTATTGGAAAGCACAAAATAAAAAACTATATTTAGCATTTGTAATGCTTTTTCGTCAGAAAACAACATTATCACTTACATAGCGTTAAAATACACTCCCATGTTTGTAAGTACTTATGGCCGACTGGTTAGCCCGCAGTTTTGAAACCGAAGGTCGTAGGTTCGGGCCACGACGAAACCAACTCTTTCAATTTCAAGTACTATTTGTTTCTTTATATTATATTTGTTTTTGGCTAGTCCAGATCCTTTCGAGTTTGCAGTAAAGACATCGAATGACATTTAAAACAACAACAACAACAAACAACAGAAACCCGAAAATATGTTAATAGGTCTCTTGAAAGGGACCTGTTTAAAGGAACCTGTTCACAGATTGACGAATTGACAATTTTCAAACTTTTTGTCAGAGATTCAAAAAATAAAAGAATAGTGTACATTTAATGGAGCAAAATGACACTACGGTGAATCACTTACATGAAATAAAACATACACTGACAACATATAGATCTGAATGGCCGAGAGGTAATTTAACGCTTTATACTTCTAATCCGGACGTCTGATGTTTGAACCCCATTCGCAGCAATATTTTTTTCCTTTTTTGTTGATACATTTCTTGTTAAAGAACTTCAGTTCTTTATTTCCGATGCTTCTATTGTCAAGTCAAGACGTTTAACGACATATTTAGACAAATACAAACATCTATTACAAAGTCCCTTTAACAATTTCTGTAAGCACAAACATACCTTCGTGGCGTGATGGAAAGCTCTCGTGAGAACTCGGTATGAAGACAATAAGATGTAATCGATCTCTGTTCACCTTCGTAATAGCAGAACATCCGTCAAGTTAAACATATTTGTATCGTTGTATGAATTTTCTATCTTTGTAATTAGACAATAACATACGGCAGGGCCGGGCCGGACGTCTATATATCGGCCCGCTGCCGCTATAACGGCCCGAGGGCCTTTGGCCCGAGGGCCTTTGGCCCGAGGGCCGTTATTCGGCTAGGGCCGATTATAGACGTCCGGCCCGGCTCTGCCGTATGTTATCGTTTATATTACATATCGTTACTATAAATAGTAACAAATTGACGTTGACGTCGCGCGATCTGATTCTTTTCAGATATAGAAAATCGGCCCGGGGCCAATATGATTATATTGGCCCGGCGGATACGAATATCGGCCCGCTCGTGACGTCAATTTGTTACTATTTATAGTAACGATATGTAATATCAATCAGTAGTACTTAATTAACGTAAGATTTTTTAAGTACATGTATGCGAATTTATTGATACATAATATATATTATTATATTCGTATACTTGAATTTAACATTTTCTGTAGATTTTAACCGTTCCTTATTTGATAACATTCACGCACTGTGTGTATGCATATATAATTGAAGTTTCAACAGTAAAATATAATGAAAATAACAACAACAACATTGTGCGACTTTTTTCAATACAAACAGTTGATAATACCGTCAACTACGATGTACAGGTTACTATTGTATTATTATTAAACAAACTTTGTGCGACTTTTCTTCATATGTAGATGATAAAACCGTCAAATACTACGTCGGTTACGCCGTACACTTTTAACAAGTCAACACAAACCTTTCTTTAAGGACGCACTTTCACATTCTTTTCGAAATAACGTTGTTGTTTGTTGTTTTGTTCGGGGAGGTTCTTCGGTGGCGAGGGGGGGGGGCGTTGGCAAATCAGATCACATTTACAGCGAAATTTGAACCTCGTTGCGTGGCCTGATGCGTGTTCGTCCGTGTGCTTCACAATACACCGTATGTATATGAAGTCAATTAGAATTAAATTAACGAAATACCCCGATACCTCCTCACATCGTCACGTGGCACTTTGAAATCACACGTCCGGGTTACTCGTTTTGCCACGTGAGAGATCAATCACCCATGCAGAGAACTGTTTAATGACGTTTTACTGCCCCGCACGACTATTCTTCCTGGTACCGCCAATGCTTAAACTTTAATAAACGGACTAAATCTATGAAAACTTTAGGCGAAACAAATTTGATTCTATGTTTAGCGTCCCCATGATTTTTCGAAACCTACCAACCAGGCAGGAAAAAACAAGGAATGAGTCGATAAAAAACCATATTTCGTTCACAACTTATTCATGGCAGTGTGTTCCTGCAAACTGCTATATAACATCTTTGGGAACCTACTTTCCTGCAAACTGCTATATATCATCTTTGGGAACCTACTTTCCTGCAAACTGCTATATATCATCGTTGGGAACCTACTTTCCTGCAAACTGCTATATATCATCTTTGGGAACCTACTTTCCTGCAAACTGCTATATATCATCTTTGGGAACCTACTTTCCTGCAAACTGCTATATATCATCTTTGGGAACCTACTTTTAACACATTATTTTAACTGTGTAAATTGACTAGTTGCACAATATTTTTACAAATATTGGTAAAAATACCTTCAAGTCATTTTCCCCATTGTTTTATATTCCTTTCGACTTGATTGTTCACATTGTCAAAATTGTTGTTTTTTTTCGTTCAGGCATCCAAAAACCTACCATCCCGAGGACGCTAAACATAGAATCAAATTAGTATAGCCTTATCTCATATTACATTACAAATGTTATTATAGTACATAAATTCGCTATACTCAGGTAGTTAAATTAAATAAACACAATGAAATATAAAAAAAAAAACAGTTCAAAAGAAAGCCCAAATAGGTATCGAACACACAACGTTGGAGCCATAAGGACAAATGACAATGCAATAATATTAAACAATCTACGATATTCTGCGTTGAGACAATACAAGTGCATTTTTTATTGTTAATTGTAAATTGTACAATTAAATATTGTTGTCTCGGCTTCTTCGGTGGACACATGTAGGGTTCATTTTAAGTAAATACGACAGAGTGGACATGAGATTACTGAATGATACTTACCAACTCATCATGGATACATCCACACATTATAGATAACGTATTTGATAAGGACTATATATTGGTGACGCTTCCCGGTTGAAATCAAAAACACGGTATAATGGTGTGGTAAGCGCAAGTCTTATATGCGCACTAAAACGCTAATGCTGACTGTTATTTCACGTGATTAACGCGTGATAAAGCATACGCAATCCGGTTTCATTGTAGCACATGTAGGACCACATTTTTCACAAATCATATTTACGATCTAATTCTTTACAGGTGTGAAACTTAAGATCTTATTCTTCACACATCACAGTATTATGCTTCCCATATTCTGTGAAGTTTGTGATCACATTCAGCTTTTGATATGCAAGGAAATCTTATTATTTTGTAATCATCACGCAATCACAGTATTTACACTTAAACATGTGACATATGAGATCCTATTCTTCACAGATGTGTGAAAAATATGATTTGTAAAAAATGTGATCCTACATAGCACATAATGCCAAAATGCGGACAATATTACCAAAGAAACGTTTGTGTACGTACCTGGCACACTGTGTAAGGTTTTGTTGGTGATCAAAATAAAATTAACCAATTAAGATTATTATAATATTGTGTAGTTCTTTATTTTCCCTATATGCCATTTTAGAGTTGAATAAATTCGACAAATCAAAGTCGCTGTTAGCAAACTTGATTAATTGCTTAATTAAGGCTTTAATTTCACAATAACGTGGGTGGTATAACATACCAGTTATTAACATAATAAGTTTACATACTCAATATATGTATGTGTTAGATTTGCCAATACATTCTTTAGGATATACTGGCATAGTGGATGAAACGTTTTTGTTGGGGAAATGATTAACACAGATCCGCCAGCTGAAGTGCTTTCCACGAAGAAAGGAAATAATGAACATTAAATGTTCCGTTTTTTTCAAGGTGATACAATGAGGAAGCCAATAATAAACAGATTAATTGCAGTTCCCATGTCTGATGATGTACAGCCGGCATTAGCACCAGAAGTGCCGTGTGTACAATAACCGCCCTACCAATTTCGTGTTCATCAATAAATACCGGCGGTGAAGGGGGGGGGGGGGGGTATTACACCTGTATGATGCATTTATACTGTTTTGACATTCCTCATTTTTTTCAAATGCGCACGTGGTCGATTCAAATCATTCCGTATCACACGAGATCGCGGTGGCGTAGTGCATATGGTGTCCGCCTAGCGATCGGGAGGTCGATCCCCACTCTGGGAGCGTATTCAAGATCTCCCCCCAAAGACACCAAGTACTGGTTCCACCCTGGAAACGGAATCGAGTGTCAATAAACCTTATATAAGCATTCGATGCAATCGAGCTAAAATAAGTTTAAACTAAACTAAACCATTCCGTGATCCCGTATTAACATCTCAGCTTGATCAGGTGCCGTATTCAAGAAATATTTTAAGATTATCTTAAACTATGTTCACTTCAATTTAAATTTTTGAAACGTAATATTTATAGAACTATATAAATTTTTATAAAACTGTGATTCGGTTTACAGTTAAGTGAATATAAGTAAATAATGGAGTTGATAATTAGTACACACTAAGAAAAGTGTCATATATATACACGTGGACTACTTGAATGTTAAAAATGATTTTTAAGTTAAGGATACAATAGTAATTGAGATGTTCCTTGAACAAGGCACAATAAACATTACATAATTCTTAAGACTAAAACAAAAACCAAAAACTAAATATTTAACAAAAGTGTATGTCATATTGCATTTAAGATAACTTTTTTAGTTACTAGCTGACTCCAGTATAGGAACCTTTGTCAGAACATGACTACCATATGTTATACCATGTTGTTCCAACTAGCATATATTGCTCTGCCTGCGACGTCATTTATAAATCAAACCAACAGTGTTTGTTAAAAGTTGTGTACATGTATATGTAGACTTAATTCAAAATAGTGCAAATACAAGTTTTTCATGTACTACTTAGTTTGTTAATTATTTATGAACTCACTCATATATTCATTATTAGCTTTCATGTTGACGACTTTAGCCGAACTTACCGTATGTATGTATGTACATAGACATAGTTGCTAATGAGTTTTATTATCATTTGAAGCCAATTTAAATGATGCAGTGCGGGATTATTTGCATTTGTCTAGATGAATTTGTGGTCATTGAGAGTGTAATGTGCACGAATGTTATATTTTTTTCGGCGTAGCTGTTTAACCCAAATTTTGACCTTTCTCAACATCCAATCAAATGTTATGAAAATTTCCCGCCAGTAGTCCCGAATGAATAAATCCTAACATTGCATAGGCTAGTTTAAAAGAAATCCCCATCACGGCGTGTAAAAAATTGGCTCCATTACTTTTCGGAGGTGAATGGAAAAATGAGCCGATGTCGATAAATCCAGACATATCTCTCTACTTTGTTTACGTTTTTGACAAATTTCCAGTTCCGAGCTCCATACTCTGGATTTGCATTGGCTCAATTTTCATTTTCAAATTGTAACATGACCTTGGGAAATTCCGCCGTTAATATATCGCATATTCGATAGGCAACATTCCATAGAATACTCTCGCTGACTAACCTGCGCCTATTAATAGTATATACACGTCAACAACACTAAATCGTTCTAAAAAGCATCCAGAAAACCATAGACAATAAGATTAATAATGAACGGAGAATTACTTATATTTATCAACTTACCATGCATGTTTATTTGAACAACGGTTGGTAGATATATAAATCTAATTCGCCACTATTAAATATAACTTTACGTTTTTGTATTCACAAAATGAAGTCAAATCATTACTGGTAATTGCGATGAACGTTCCCTGACGTGTGTTTTTGTTTGGCACACATAGTATAAATACTTAATCCATAACAACTATAATAAACGCTAATATTATTTCTCGTGATTATTTCGTTGGACACAGCTTCTAGTAAATTTTGATTTGTCTGACAAATACTGTATAAATTAGTTTGATTAAAAAAATCACTCATGAAAAATATGAGGCGTAAAGAGCAGTTAATTGTACGGACATTACATAATTAAGATATCTTAAACATATGGACTTTTCATAGTTTCCTTGCGCCTTATGATGCTCTGCGTCATTGATTTTTTTGTGAAATACTGATGTTTCTCTCGTGTAGAGGCTATTCAGTCTACAAATAAACATTTTTTATATAGACTATGAATAAATGCATTGTATACTAAAATAATTTAATCATAAAAAACGCTTTTAAATTTAATATATTTCGTTGTAATTGTAAAATGCTTAATTTTACTTTGTATAGATAAACAAACTGACTGATGAGCCGATGAGTGTGACTTATTTGGGTTATTCAAGTAGCACTGATTGAAAACATGGGGCAGTTCATCAGTTCATTGCTTTGACATGAAATAATGATATTCTTTTTATTTATTTAAAATATAGAAACATGTCATACTACTGTTTTAGGAGCTAACAACATGAAAATATTAGTTCGCTATTTGATAATGAAAATTTACTTATTTTATTTTAAATAATATCAAAAAATAATATTATATGCGTGTAGAATAACGATCTATGAAATAATGAGACTGTTCGTTCATAAACCAAATCAACATATGCATCAGTTTTAACTATTCATGTTGGATATTCAATTTACATTCTTTAGAAACATTTACAACATCCGCCGAATCTCTTTTTTAACAATATTTTTTGTTTATAATGTGAATACAAAACAAGTATACATTTATTGTCAAATGCAATACGTTTAATAGGTGGCTAATTATCATTAACACCATGCCAAGCCGGAAATGATTACTTTATGTAATAGTTGTAGCATAGGCAAGCACCATGCCAAGCCGGAAATGATTACTTTATGTAATAGTTGTAGCATAGGCGAGCACCATGCCAAGCCGGAAATGATAACTTTATGTAATAGTTGTAGCATAGGCAAGCACCATGCCAAGCCGGAAATGATAACTTTATGTAATAGTTGTAGCATAGGCAAGCACCATGCCAAGCCGGAAATGATAACTTTATGTAATAGTTGTAGCATAGGCAAGCACCATGCCAAGCCGGAAATGATTACTTTATGTAATAGTTGTAGCATAGGCAAGCACCATGCCAAGCCGGAAATGATAACTTTATGTAATAATTGTAGCATAGGCAAGCACCATGACAAGTCGGAAATGATTACTTTATGTAATAGTTGTAGCATAGGCAAGCACCATGCCAAGCCGGAAATGATTACTTTATGTAATAGTTGAGGCATAGGCAAGCACCATGCCAAGCCGGAAATGATAACTTTATGTAATAGTTGTAGCATAGGCAAGCACCATGCCAAGCCGGAAATGATTACTTTATGTAATAGTTGTAGCATAGGCAAGCACCATGCCAAGCAGGAAATGATTACTTTATGTAATAGTTGTAGCATACTCAAGAATTTTTTGATTTCTTGGTTCTCGGATCAGCCGAACCGATTTTTTGCAAAAAGCAAAAAATATAAATAAATATTGTAAAATTTAATCGATATCATAAAAACGACCTTGTGAAAATATTTCAACCAGTTACACGGAATGCAAAAAAATATTAATGTCATGGTAATCATGTAGTGATTAAGTTAATGTTGTGTAATATGATTTTTGTAAGTAATAATGCATTAAGATTTTAATATCAATACCCATTTCCATTTGTGAAATTCTAGTCATTAATTTACTCAATTCTGTGTTGTTGTTGTTGTTTTTTTTAAATATTTTTTCCCTCCTCCAACCGGACACTTTTTTCAAAATTTTCCGAGAACCAAAAAAAAAAAGAAAAAAAAAACTCTGGCCATACTTTGACTGAAATATGTTAGTTATTTAACGGGCTCCGTAGGGCGAGGTTAACTAATTAACGTATTGAGGTCAAAGGATGCTGCAAGTGTTGTATACCATATTCACCAATCACATCGCAACTTTCTATACGATGCCGATCTCATGGTCAGTTCGTAGACGTCACGTGATTACTGTCATGCTTGGCATCTGTGTCGTTTCTAAATTTAGCGCTGTCGAAGGTTACGTGATGCGATGCGAATGTGCAAGCTTAAAGTGCAATAAGTAGCGTGCGTATGCATTACAACTAAATTTCAATATAATGCACGCTACTTATTGCACGATAAGCTTGCATATTAGGCTCCGCCTACCAGTAATCGTTCTGATAGCACAGTTATTGAATACCGACAAACAAAGAAAACTCTCGGAAATATGGTATAAGTTGAATTACTTTACTACCGCACTTTCCTAAAGATCCAGTTGACAAAACAAAACAAAAAAAACCCCAAAAAAACAAAACAACAACAACAACAACAACAAACGCGATACTCCGAATAAATCGGCGTCTCCCGTATTCGTACCGCGTTTCGATTGTTACGTACAATGAATATGACGCAAATGGAATGTAACCAAACTTTGTAAAATTAATAGTAAATATCGTACAAACATGTTAAATATGGGTCCATTCCACGTGAACATGTTCAAATTGCGTTTCAGCAGGTCCCTTGAGCAGCATTCTTTTATAAAGTTATCTGCATATGTCATGTGACTATTTACTATCGGAAAAATGACTATATCTACTAAATCAGCGACTTTCAATCTTATATGTGGAAGATGGTCACTTAGCACCAATAAAACGAGCAGCGGGCATATACGGTACGGGTCTATAGACTGAAAGCGATTACCGACAGTCGGGAATTTGACATTGATGATTCCGAATGATTCCGGGTCCCGGGAAATAGACTTTGTATATTGGTCTAAATTTTGGGGAATTTAAACTTTTGCACACAACTTAAAAATGGCAGACGAGCTTACACCAAGCATCTTCCATTGTTGGGATTAAGACAAAAATGAAAACGCTTGGCTCTATGGTTGGGGATTAGTCAATTTCCCCACAGCCAGCCCTCCGCTGCTCCCTATATTGATAGGTGCACAAAACAGCTTCACTCCAACTTGAAAAGTTTGCAACCAACACATCATGTTCAGAATATGTCACAGTAAATCACGAAATACGAGTGCGTATCATTAGCATTTATTAATAAACGACGTTATCAAAAGTGTAAAAATCCCATGTCAATGCTTCAATGCTGTCATAAGTAGTGTTGCTGATAAATGTAAGAATAAATTAAGAGCTAATTAAGTTGTATGTGCATTTATTGACGTGATATTCAAACCCAATATTCAACATTACGAACAAAACAACAAAAAACAGATGTTTCTTACTAAGAAATCAGTGAAAATATATGCATATAAATGTCATAAATGTGAAGACACAGTCGTAACCACGGATATATAGCACAGACCAAAGAATGTCAAAACATGAATACTGCGTTTGTTTTAAATGGATACGGCATATAGCAATACATTTCCATCACTTTTTTTAAATGTCGATAATATATCTCGCATGCATACTTAATACAGCAAATAGTCCGAATGACGTAGACTGACATTTGTTAATTGCTTACGTTTTTTTTGTAAGACATTTTCTCCACCTCCGTTAATTAAAACAAGGTGACTCCACAAAACCATCTGTGTAAAGTATACTAGTAACAAACATCTCGACCAATTAGGCGTTGCCATCATTCATCAATATCATCATCATCATCATCATTATCATCATCATTATCGTCATCATCATCATCATCATCAGCAGCAGCAGCATCTATTTGCTGAACAAAAATGTCAACAACAAATGAAAAGCCATAAAAACAGCACAAATGTCCTCCACCACCACCACCACCACCACCACAAAACATCCACTGCCGTGATTACAATTACACTTACTGCTTTTGATGCCGCTGCTGCAACATTAACTGCTACTACTACTACTTCTACTACTAGTTTTACAACTACTGCTGCTGCTGCTGCTGGTGCTACTACTACTTCTACTACTACTACTACAACAACTACTACTACTACTACTACTACTACTACTACTATTACTACTACTACTACTACTACCATCACCACCACCACCAAAAGACAACAACAACAACACTACAATAATTACACCTCTACTTCTAATGTTCCTTTAATGTCAACCAAGTCGACCTGCGTTATTTCCTCGTATATCAACCTGAGCTCGCTCATTATATGCACATATTAAAATGACATTAATCATGTCCGCTGCTGACGGAAATAGACGTCGAGCAGTTTCTGAGTGCTACATACGCTTTATGTAATGTTGACGACGCTAGTGACATCTCCGGCACTCAGGCGCTCTGGGGCGGACTTGGCCTGAGGTGATATGAAGGGCTCGCGAGTAGTACATCTTCTGTAGTGGTAGTGACACTTGAGCACCCTGAGGTGATATGAAGGGCTCGCGAGTAGTACATCTTCTGTAGTGGTTGTGACACATGAGCGCATATTTCTAGTAAGTGGATTAATGGGCCGAAGTGTCTTGATTAAACTACTAAAGCATTTGTAATAATGGGCATCCTAGTTGTTTGTTAGGAATATAGGCATTTTAACGAGTCGGTCGTTGCTTTGGATACTGTTTGTGAAATTGCAAAAGTGTTGGGTGTGTATGTGTGCAGCTTGTAAGTATAACACTTATATACTTGGTATTTTAAAAATAAATTTTAGAGTTGATAAAATGCTCATCGTGACTTGAAAGCCAGAAGGGGCTATCAGCCTTTATTGCACATATGCTGATGACACATCCTGACTTTCAAGGCACGATAATATTAGCAAATATATAATGATACAAATAAGAATATAGCAACAATACTACTACCACTACTACTACTGCTGCTGCTACTGCTGTTGCTGCTGCTACTGCTTCTACTGCTATTGCTGCTGCTGCTATTGCTACTGCTAATGCAACTACTTCGATTATTTCGACTACTACTACTACTACTACTACTACTACTACTACTACTACTACTACTACTACTACTACTACTACTACTACTACTACTATACTACTACTACTACTACTACTACTACTACTACTACTACTACTCCTACTACTACTACTACTACTACTACTACTACTACTACTACTACTACTACTACTACTACTACTACTACAACAACTACTACTACTACTACTACTACTACTACTACTATTACTCCTACTACTACTACTACTTCTACTACTACTACTACTACTACTACTACTACTACTACTACTACTACTACTACTACTACTACTAAATGCTCGAATGGAAGATGAAATTGAAAAATATACATCTCTATATACATCACATTCTAGTATTCGCATAATTTTGTTATATCAATTAGTGGACAAGAAAGATTCATCTCGTTTAATGGCTGGGAAAGTTTATAAGCGCAAAGTTAGAATTCAATGTATCGTTTGTTATATATTATGTAGATTTGCTTTTCATTGCCTGATTTTTAGGGTGAAGTCTAGTTCATCTAACAGTATATAACTTAACTCGTATTACCAACACCATGGTTTTGTTTGGCGATGTGTATTTATCTGTATTCCCAGGGTAATGATGTTAAAACGCCTGTATGACCGGTAATAAGTGTCAAGACGGCAACGTGTTACTTATGACGGATGCGCTTGAAGTTTTAATTCAATAATTCTGTACGCGGAAGCTGTTGTAAATCCGAGCTTACGCATTCATTTAGTTTAAAGAAGAGTAAGTTGGTTCCTTGTTCCTTGTTCCTTGTTCCGTATTCGAACAAGGAACAAGGAACAGTTCCTTATTCCTTATTCAAACTAAATATATTTGGTACAAACTATTTAATAAAGAAAATACACACAATTATTGAGTATATAAAAACAAAGACAAATAAAATATAATTCATTATATAATTCACGAATAAGGAATAAGGAACCAGTTCCTTATTCCTTATTCAAACCGAATAAGGAACTGGCATTTTCTTAATTAAAATACATTTATAATGAACCAAAGTGGCAACATACATATGAAAAATCATTGTATATATATTGAGAATGATAAAATATTTATTATAACACATTTCAGCTTAGTTTAGTAATTGAAAACCCAGTTCCTTTTTCCTTATTCAAACTAAATATATTTGGTACAAACTATTTAATAAAGAAAATACACACAATTATTCAGTATATAAAAACAAAGACAAATAAAATATAATTCATTATATAATTCACGAATAAGGAATAAGGAACCAGTTCCTTATTCCTTATTCAAAACCGAATAAGGAACTGGCATTTTTTTTAACTTCAAACAATATTTATAATGAACCAAAGAGGGCCACATACATATGAAAGTCATTGTAAATATATAAATAATTATAAAAAATGTCATTGTAACACATTTCAGCTTAGTACAGTAATTGAAAACCCAGTTCCTTTTTGGCGGCCGAATCAGGAACAAGGAACCAGTTCCTTATTCCTTATTCAAATTGAATAAGGAACTGGCATTTTTTAACTTAAAAAATGTCTATAATGAACCAAAGAGGGCCACATACATATGAAAGTCATTGTAAATATATAAATAATTATAAAATAGTCATTGTAACACATTTCAGCTTAGAACAGTAATTGAAAACCCAGTTCCTTTTTGCTGCCGAATCAGGAACAAGGAACCAGTTCCTTGTTCCTGATTCAAACTGAATAAGGAACTGGCTTTTTTTTTACATTAAAACATATTTAAAATGAACCAAATTGGGCCACATACATATGAAAATCGTTGTGTAGACATGTAGAATAATAATTTATATATTACAAAACATTTCTATTAACTTCAGTCATTGAAAACCCAGTTCCTTTTTCGCGGCCGAATCAGGAACAAGGAACCAGTTCCTTGTTCCTGATTCAAACTGAATAAGGAACTGGCTTTTTTTACATTAAAACATATTTAAAATGAACCAAATTGGGCCACATACATATCAAAATCGTTGTGTTTACATGGAGAATAATAAATTATATATTACAACACATTTCTACTTACTTCAGTAATTGAAAACCCAGTTCCTTTTTCGCGGCCGAATCAGGAACAAGGAACCAGTTCCTTGTTCCTGATTCAAACTGAATAAGGAACTGGCTTTTCTACATTAAAACATATTTAAAATGAACCAAATTGGGCCACATACATATCATAATCGTTGTGTAGACATGTAGAATAATAAATTATATATTACAAAACATTTCTATTAACTTCAGTAATTGAAAACCCAGTTCCTTTTTCGCGGCCGAATCAGGAACAAGGAACCAGTTCCTTGTTCCTGATTCAAACTGAATAAGGAACTGGCGCTTTTTTTACATTAAAACATATTTAAAATGAACCAAATTGGGCCATATACATATGAAAATCGTTGTGTAGACATGTACATGTAGAATAATAAATTATATATTACAAAACATTTCTATTAACTTCAGCCATTGAAAACCCAGTTCCTTTTTCGCGGCCGAATCAGGAACAAGGAACCAGTTCCTTGTTCCTGATTCAAACTGAATAAGGAACTGGCTTTTTTTTACATTAAAACATATTTAAAATGAACCAAATTGGGCCACATACATATGAAAATCGTTGTGTAGACATGTAGAATAATAAATTATATATTACAAAACATTTCTATTAACTTCAGTCATTGAAAACCCAGTTCCTTTTTCGCGGCCGAATCAGGAACAAGGAACCAGTTCCTTGTTCCTGATTCAAACTGAATAAGGAACTGGCTTTTTTTACATTAAAACATATTTAAAATGAACCAAATTGGGCCACATACATATAAAAATCGTTGTGTATACATGGAGAATAATAAATTATATATTACAACACATTTCTACTTACTTCAGTAATTGAAAACCCAGTTCCTTTTTCGCGGCCGAATCAGGAACAAGGAACCAGTTCCTTGTTCCTGATTCAAACTGAATAAGGAACTGGCTTTTCTACATTAAAACATATTTAAAATGAACCAAATTGGGCCACATACATATGATAATCGTTGTGTAGACATGTAGAATAATAAATTATATATTACAAAACATTTCTATTAACTTCAGTAATTGAAAACCCAGTTCCTTTTTCGCGGCCGAATCAGGAACAAGGAACCAGTTCCTTGTTCCTGATTCAAACTGAATAAGGAACTGGCGCTTTTTTTACATTAAAACATATTTAAAATGAACCAAATTGGGCCATATACATATGAAAATCGTTGTGTAGACATGTACATGTAGAATAATAAATTATATATTACAAAACATTTCTATTAACTTCAGCCATTGAAAACCCAGTTCCTTTTTCGCGGCCGAATCAGGAACAAGGAACCAGTTCCTTGTTCCTGATTCAAACTGAATAAGGAACTGGCTTTTTTTTTACATTAAAACATATTTAAAATGAACCAAATTGGGCCACATACATATGAAAATCGTTGTGTAGACATGTAGAATAATAAATTATATATTACAAAACATTTCTATTAACTTCAGTCATTGAAAACCCAGTTCCTTTTTCGCGGCCGAATCAGGAACAAGGAACCAGTTCCTTGTTCCTGATTCAAACTGAATAAGGAACTGGCTTTTTTTACATTAAAACATATTTAAAATGAACCAAATTGGGCCACATACATATGAAAATCGTTGTGTAGACATGTAGAATAATAAATTATATATTACAAAACATTTCTATTAACTTCAGTCATTGAACACCCAGTTCCTTTTTCGCGGCCGAATCAGGAACAAGGAACCAGTTCCTTGTTCCTGATTCAAACTGAATAAGGAACTGGCTTTTTTTACATTAAAACATATTTAAAATGAACCAAATTGGGCCACATACATATAAAAATCGTTTTGTAGACATGTAGAATAATAAATTATATATTACAAAACATTTTTATTAACTTCAGTCATTGAAAACCCAGTTCCTTTTTTCGCGGCCGAATCAGGAACAAGGAACCAGTTCCTTGTTCCTGATTCAAACTGAATAAGGAACTGGCTTTTTTTTACATTAAAACATATTTAAAATGAACCAAATTGGGCCACATACATATGAAAATCGTTGTGTAGACATGTAGAATAATAAATTATATATTACACAACATTTCTATTAACTTCAGTCATTGAAAACCCAGTTCCTTTTTCGCGGCCGAATCAGGAACAAGGAACCAGTTCCTTGTTCCTGATTCAAACTGAATAAGGAACTGGTTTTTTTTTTACATTAAAACATATTTAAAATGAACCAAATTGGGCCACATACATATGAAAATCGTTGTGTAGACATGTAGAATAATAAATTATATATTACAAAACATTTCTATTAACTTCAGTCATTTAAAACCCAGTTCCTTTTTCGCGGCCGATTCAGGAACAAGGAACCAGTTCCTTGTTCCTGATTCAAACTGAATAAGGAACTGGCTTTTTTTACATTAAAACATATTTAAAATGAACCAAATTGGGCCACATACATATCAAAATCGTTTTGTAGACATGTAGAATAATAAATTATATATTACAAAGCATTTCTATTAACTCCAGTAATTGAAAACCCTGTTCCTTTTTCGCGGCCGAATCAGGAACAAGGAACCAGTTCCTTGTTCCTGATTCAAACTGAATAAGGAACTGGCTTTTTTTTACATTAAAACATATTTAAAATGAACCAAATTGGGCCATATACATATGAAAATCGTTGTGTAGACATGTAGAATAATAAATGATATATTACAAAACATTTCTATTAACTTCAGTCATTGAAAACCCAGTTCCTTTTTCGCGGCCGAATCAGGAACAAGGAACCAGTTCCTTGTTCCTGATTCAAACTGAATAAGGAACTGGCTTTTTTTTACATTAAAACATATTTAAAATGAACCAAATTTGGCCACATACATATGAAAATCGTTGTGTTTACATGTAGAATAATAAATTATATATTACAACACATTTCTACTTACTTCAGTAATTGAAAACCCGGTTCCGTTTTCGCGGCCGAATCAGGAACAAGGAACCAGTTCTTTATTCCTTATTCAAATTGAATAAGGAACTGGCTTTTTTTTTTTAAACTTAAAACATATTTAAAATGAACCAAATTGGGCCAAATGCATATTTAAATCGTTGTATATAAATGTAGAATAATTAATGATGTATTACAAAACATTTCTACTTAGTTCAGTAATTGAAAACCCAGTTCCTTTTTCGAGGCCGAATCAGGAACAAGGAACCAGTTCCTTTTTCCTTATTCAAATTTAATAAGGAACTGTTTTTTTTTTTACTTAAAACATATTTAAAACGAGGATAAACCGAATAAGGAACTTGCGTTTTCTTACCTCAAAATAAATTGAAATGATTCAAGTCTACAATTTAATTTTAATAATCATTGTGCAATTACTTACAATATTACAAACAGTAATCGGAAGCCATAGTGTGTTTTTTATTTCTTTAAAACACAGTTCCTTTTTCGCGACTGAATAAGAAAAATCTGAACCAGTTATTTCTTTATTCCTTATTCAAACAGAATAAGGAACTGGCATATTTCTAACGAATAAAACATTACTAGTACCATAATGTATTGCAAACGTTTATCTATCACGGATTATTCAAAGATTAAAAACGTGGTGTTGATCGGGATTTAGTCATGGCGATCGAGGGTCATATATTGCCCGATTTCTGTACAACTATGATTAAACATTGTTTCATAAAACAGTGATTATTTGAACGATTATAACGGTCCTTTATGTTTTGGGAGCGGATTTCAGTAGCATATTTCATCAGTCTATGATAACTGGTGTTCACTCAACAACATAGGTTTATTCTTACAGGAATCGGACATTACTGTGGATACCATCGACTTAATGATAAAGTGTAACGCAACCACAGTTGTATCGTGTCGTAACGGAGTGCATTAATTCTTGATAATCGTAAGGTAACGAATAAACTTGTACAAAAACGCACTAATTCGGAAAACACGATCGTGATGATCGTGTAGGATCAAGACCCAATCGAGGACTCATTCAAAACACTCTCAACGGACCTATGTAATCGTATCTGAAATAGAGCTCAGATCGTGGCACCTGTTGTTGTCAAACCGTGAACATAATGCAATTGAGCGCGAGCATTTCAGCCTATCAAAAAGGACACGCATCACATCATATCTAAGCTTATATTACCCGAGAGAACGACCACAATCATTTACGATGGGAACTTAGGCTAGCATAGGCCTTAGCATGAAATCTCAGAAATAATGCTAAGATCGGTCAAGTTGGGCCAATCGACAGTGCGAAAATAGCTTTAGCTCAATTGGGATATGTTAACGTCGCAATAATCATTATAAGTGAAAAAAAAAATCGGTGTTTAATGCTTTTCTATGCTTCGGGTCCTGTCGTTTCTCAAAATTTCATCACTTGGTAAAGTCCATTTTATTTGGTGAATGCATTTGTACATTAAAGGGGCATATCTACGGCTTATATCTTACAAGATAATCAAAAATAAAAATATATTTTCAGAAATATTTATTAAATGATTGCTTGATACACAAGTTCTGTTTCTTTAAACGCTCAAGAACATATTTAATTTTATTATTATAAAAACGTTGTCCACGGGACACTTTTCGCGGGCGCTGGAAAATACGTAGTTGTAGTAAAATCTTTATGAATGAAATGTACATGAAGTACCGCTAAACGCATGCGTACTTCTGATCCCATTGATGAAAAGCAGAAAATATTTCATTGAAGTGAACGGATTCTGAGGGTGCGGGTTGAATCCCACTAGGACCCGGTATCGGTCTTATTTTTTACGCCTTTTTATAATGTTTCTGAACAATTTCATCAATATATAGTTTGTTTTTTTTTAAAGCCAGTTCCTTATTCAGTTTGAATCAGGAACAAGGAACTGGTTCCTTGTTCCTGATTCGGCCGCGAAAAAGGAACTGGGTTTTCAATGACTGAAGTTAATAGAAATGTTTTGTAATATATAATTTATTATTCTACATGTCTACACAACGATTTTCATATGTATGTGGCCCAATTTGGTTCATTTTAAATATGTTTTAATGTAAAAAAAGCCAGTTCCTTATTCAGTTTGAATCAGGAACAAGGAACTGGTTCCTTGTTCCTGATTCGGCCGCGAAAAAGGAACTGGGTTTTCAATAACTGAAGTTAATAGAAATGTTTTGTAATATATAATTTATTATTCTACATGTCTACACAACGATTTTCATATGTATGTGGCCCAATTTGGTTCATTTTAAATATGTTTTAATGTAAAAAAAAGCCAGTTCCTTATTCAGTTTGAATCAGGAACAAGGAACTGGTTCCTTGTTCCTGATTCGGCCGCGAAAAAGGAACTGGGTTTTCAATGACTGAAGTTAATAGAAATGTTTTGTAATATATAATTTATTATTCTACATGTCTACAAAACGATTTTGATATGTATGTGGCCCAATTTGGTTCATTTTAAATATGTTTTAATGTAAAAAAAGCCAGTTCCTTATTCAGTTTGAATCAGGAACAAGGAACTGGTTCCTTGTTCCTGATTCGGCCGCGAAAAAGGAACTGGGTTTTCAATGACTGAAGTTAATAGAAATGTTTTGTAATATATAATTTATTATTCTACATGTCTACACAACGATTATCATATGTATGTGGCCCAATTTGGTTCATTTTAAATATGTTTTAATGTAAAAAAAGCCAGTTCCTTATTCAGTTTGAATCAGGAACAAGGAACTGGTTCCTTGTTCCTGATTCGGCCGCGAAAAAGGAACTGGATTTTCAATGACTGAAGTTAATAGAAATGTTTTGTAATATATAATTTATTATTCTACATGTCTACACAACGATTTTCATATGTATGTGGCCCAATTTGGTTGATTTTAAATATGTTTTAATGTAAAAAAAAAAGCCAGTTCCTTATTCAGTTTGAATCAGGAACAAGGAACTGGTTCCTTGTTCCTGATTCAGCCGCGAAAAAGGAACTGGGTTTTCAATGACTGAAGTTAATAGAAATGTTTTGTAATATATAATTTATTATTCTACATGTCTACACAACGATTTTCATATGTATGTGGCCCAATTTGGTTCATTTTAAATATGTTTTAATGTAAAAAAGCCAGTTCCTTATTCAGTTTGAATCAGGAACAAGGAACTGGTTCCTTGTTCCTGATTCGGCCGCGAAAAAGGAACTGGGTTTTCAATTACTGAAGTAAGTAGAAATGTGTTGTAATATATAATTTATTATTCTCCATGTATACACAACGATTTTTATATGTATGTGGCCCAATTTGGTTCATTTTAAATATGTTTTAATGTAAAAACGCCAGTTCCTTATTCAGTTTGAATCAGGAACAAGGAACTGGTTCCTTGTTCCTGATTCAGCCGCGAAAAAGGAACTGGGTTTTCAATTACTGAAGTAAGTAGAAATGTGTTGTAATATATAATTTATTATTCTACATGTCTACACAACGATTTTTATATGGAACTGGTTCCTTATTCCTTTTTCGTGAATTATATAATGAATTATATTTTATTTGTCTTTGTTTTTATATACTCAATAATTGTGTGTATTTTCTTTATTAAATAGTTTGTACCAAATATATTTAGTTTGAATAAGGAATAAGGAACTGTTCCTTGTTCCTTGTTCGAATACGGAACAAGGAACAAGGAACAAGGAACCAACTTACTCTTCTTATATTATTTGTGTATTTCATTATCTCATAATGAGGAAATACTAAGTCCTAATCAGGAGATACTATGTCCTATTTAGGAGATACTATGTCCTAGTTAGGAGATACTATGTCCTATTTAGGAGATACTATGTCCTAATTATGATTTAGTAAGTCTTAATACGGAGATACTATGTCATAACTAGGAGATACTAAGTCCTTTTTATGAGATGCTAAGGCCTAATAAGAGATACTAAGTCCTATTTATGAGATACTACGTCATAATTAGGAGATATACTATGTCCTAATTAGGAGATACTATGTCCTTATTAGGAGATAGTAAGTCCCAGTTAGGAGATACTAAGTAATTAGGAAATACTAAGTCCTAATTAGGAGATATAAGTCCTAAGCATAAGATACTAGGACTTATTTATTAGGACTGTGACTGTTACGACTGTGCCACCAGAACGATTCTATACTACGTTTTTAAATATGTGTGTACCCTTGCTTTGGAAAATGGAGCAAATTGATTCATTTAACGTTAACACTTTTGTCATCCGTTTCCACGAAAAAGAAATGTTTAATTAGCGCATAACGACTTTACTGATTACTTTAGTCACCGACATGTTTATACCAAATGAGGGTTTCTTTTCCGCATACTTGGTTACAAGCCGTGGACGTTAGTGGTTTCGTACGAGGAAGTCATCAACCCGCGAAACAATTAATTAAATACACTAAACGACTTAAAGCGGGGTTGTATTTTTATTAACATCGATATAAGTAATTGTATATCATAATTGCTGTAGTTGTTATTATTATTATTATTATCTATACTACTACTACTACTACTACTACTACTACTACTACTACTACTACTACTACTACTACTACTACTACTACTACTACTACTACTACTACTACTACTACTACTACTACTACTACTACTACTACTACTACCACTAATACTACAACTACTACTTCTACTACCGTAATTATTATAATAATAATTATTATTTTTATTATTATTATTATTGTTATTACTATTATTTTTTATTGGGATAACTTTAGAAATAAAACAAATATTACTATTGACACATATTCAGTTTAATTGTATTAATGTGTATTTTTAAGAATTGAGGTATGCTGGTTACTTAAAACGTAAACAGGTTGTATTGATTGAAAGTCGTCGGTTCATTCGTATATAATTGCGGGACTCTCTTTCTTTGACATAGATAATCAAGTGTTATGGAACACTTTGTAACATGAGGTAATTTTATTTAAGAGTGGGTTGTCCTATATTCACTCTTTCTGTTCATATATGTGGAAATAATACATAAATAGAAAATCATATTTAACCTGAAGTTTATCTGCCCTTACGTGTGGAAGCAGATTATCTTATAGACATCTAAATCCAAAACGAATAATTCAAAGATGCATATCGATGGTATTTCATAGAAAATACATGCCCTCAACAAAAGTTATAACGCACCAAATGGAAATTGTTGTATTTTCTTTATTTATAAGAATTTCAGCTGTGCCATGGTAAACACGAAATTCTTTCGTATTTTTTCCAATATTTTGGTATGAACAGATGCATGTATAACTCAAATAATCTTAGATGACATTTCAAGCTGAAATTCTTATAAATAAATAAAATACAACATTTTTAATTCATTTCCATGTGGTGCGTTATAATTTTTGTTGAGTGTACATGTAGTGACACATAAATAAGACAATATCACTCTATCGTACAATATTATATCACTATAGAAACACACAATATCACTCTATCGTACAATATTATATCACTATAGAAACACACAATATCACTCTATCGTACAATATTATATCACTATAGAAACACACAATATCACTCTATCGTACAATATTATATCACTATAGAAACACACAATATCACTCTATCGTACAATATTAGATCACTATAGAAACACACTATCACTATATCGTACAATATTATATCACTATAGAAACACACAATATCACTCTATCGTACAATATTATATCACTATAGAAACACACAATATCACTCTATCGTACAATATTATATCACTATAGAAACACACACTATCACTCTATCGTACAATATTATATCACTATAGAAACACACTATCACTATATCGTACAATATTATATCACTATAGAAACACACTATCACTATATCGTACAATATTATATCACTATAGAAACACACAATATCACTCTGTCGTACAATATTATATCACTATAGAAACACAATAATGATGGAATCTTTAAGAAAATAAACACACTAATACAAAAAAACATGTATATTAACCTAAATTCTGCACGTTAGTCCATTGTTTGATAAATAGACCAAATGTAATGAACATTGATTCAAAATTAATAATATGAAATGAATTTCGATTTTACAAAAGCTATTGTTGGCCTATTGTAGACATGCGCCTTTAAAAACAGAATTTTAACGGGGAAAAAACACCAACCGATAATGCACACGGAAACAACGAACAAATCATGTACTTGTAGCCTGCTTCATGATAAAAAATTACTGACAAAATTCACAAGGAAGCAAAATAAAACAACAACAACAACACAAAACGATAGCAAATAATAAAAATAGCGCATCCGGTTCTGTACAGGGACTGGGACGTTTGAATTTTTATTGAGGTAGATTAACGTAATAGTACGATGATGATGATGATAAAATGCTGACGATGATGAAACAGAAGAATAATAAGAAGTCGATGATGATTATGATTATTGATTATGATTATGATGATGATAATAATATTGTTTTTTTCTTAAGAGGCACACAAATAATAAAATGTATAATTGAATGTGTCTGCTGTAGTAGTTTTTTAGGCCGAGGAAAACCATATGTGCCATATTTAGCGTAAGCTACTAGTAATGAGAAAACATTCAAGACATTAATTCAAGCGAAGAATTGGTGATTGATTGATGGATGGATGTATGGATGGATTTAGTGTACATAAACCTATTTATTTGAGGTCCATTGTGCCTTTCGTGTGCGTCTCACATTGTGGTATACATGATATAGAATGATAATATTTACACATCAGTTATAAGGCCAGAGCTTTTTTATTTCTTGGTTCTCGGACATATTTGGAAAAGTGTCCGGTTGGAGAAGTGAAAAAAACAGCAACAACAACAACAACACAGAATTTAGTAAATTAATGACTAGAATTTTACAAATGGAAATGGGCATTGCTATTAAAACAACATTAACTTAATCACTACATGATTACCATGACATTAATAAAAAAAAATTTGCATTCCGTGTAACTGGTTGAAACTTTTTCACAAGGTCGTTTTATGATATCGGTTACATTTTACAATTTTCTATTTTATTTTGCTTCATGGAAAAAATCGGGTCGGCGGATCCGAGAACCAAGATATCAAAAAATTCTCGCCTAATGAGGATAGCGTGAACTGAGGCGCTCAGCAAGTGTGAAATTTAGTCGCTCCTTTACAAAGAACGAAACAAGACAAGCAGGAAGTATTGGCCTCATCCAGCGAAATGTTATTGATTCAATACAGTTTCACAAACAAACATGCGTAACCACGTGATAACTTACGTCAGATCAATCATTTATGAAACAGAACATTTAATTGTGTTGTCAAAAGACACATTTATGTCATTTTTGATACATAAGTTGATGTATGAAGAGATAGTATGCGAATGTTCGGCGTAGAGTGTCGAGAAAAAATGAGATAGAAGTATCACCGTGTCCATATATCAGTGCGTACGCTTTTTTATATGTAAACTCTACGGATATTCAACATTGGTAAAAATGTTCGTTCATCGATGCAGACATTTTATCATTTACACCATTTCAACCATTTCAGATCGGAAACAAACCTAGCACGTGATTATCGTGTCCACAACTGTGTGGCGTTATCCGACCTGTTAAATTAACAAAAGCGAGGAATTGTATGAGGGAACCGCGTGCTGAATGTTACCACAGAGTGAATGTGAATCGAATGTTACAAATCTGGATATGTAAAAGGACAACAGAATAAGTAAAGTTAGTTTCCAAGGTACTATTAACACGTATTCTTATTTACAGGCCTACACGTATATCTGCCGACAAGCGGATTCTGCTTACAGTCACCCATAATAAACTGTTTGCATGCCATGGTGTAGCGTGACCATGGTTGGCCGCCAACAGGATGTAACTGGTACCGTAACAATCGCGGTTCTATAATGGAATTAATAGCGGCGTCGAAAACCGGAAATTTCGAGACTGCCTTCAACCTACTTCAATCTGGCCTCTCCCCACGGGTAACTGACAAGGATCAAGCCACACCCCTATACTGGAGCGCCTGCAACGGCCACAACAGTCTGTGCGAGATCTTAATTCAAGCCGGAAGTGACGTCAACAAGAAGGTCACGTGGGGTTCCACACCGCTGCACGCGGCGGCGGACCGGGGTCATAAAGACTGCGTGGAAACTTTGATTGACAGGTTAGACCATACTGTGTGTCATTTTATGTTGTAATGTATTTTAGGCCATACAATTTTGATTTTATGTTTAGCGTCCCCATGATTTTCCGAAACCTACCAACCAGGCAGGAAAAAACAAACAACAAGTGGAGAAGGAAATATATTTCTTTCAAAACTTAGTCATTGCAGTGGAACAAGCTAAAGCAAATGTTAACTTTCAAAATTGGTATATATCATCTTCATATAGGAATCATACTGTAATACAGTATTTTAACTACGTACATTGACTACTTACATACTATATTTTACAAATATTAGTAAAAACACGTTTTTTTCTTTTTATTCCATATTTTTATACACTTTCCGACTCGTTTTGTCACATTGACAAAACTGTTGTTTTTTTCGTTCAGTGGTCCGAAAACCTACCAGCCCGAGGACGCTAAACAAAGAATCAAATTGGTATGGCCTAATGTATTTCACTGAAATCAAGCGATAACATCATAACGGTATTTTCAGCGAAACTTAAATAATTAGCATGATTCTAATACGAATTCAGTCTAATACGATCATCTTTGTCGATGCGTAAATCGACTGCATACTCATTCATAAAAGTAAGTGTCGTGTTTACTTTTCCAAGCTATACCACTACAACAAATTATACTTTCGGTCATTTCTTGGATATCTCGTCCCTGCATTGAATACAGGTTAGTTCGTAATGACGTAACGTCATATACTGGTGGTTATTACAAAATTTGCCCACTTGAACTTGCACGATCGAGATTAAAAGTATAACAACGCATTTTATTGAACCGCATATCAAATTAAGGTTTTACTCAATTATTATACCAAAATGCGTGCGAACAATTTTTTTTGCGAAAATGTACAGAAGTTTTGTGTATAAAGTCACACTTGACATTTCAGTAATGTGTTGTTCTTTGATATAAATGTCTGTATCTCGCAGTGGAGCAGATATAAACATCCAGAATGACCGGGGAGACACGGCACTTCACGTCGCGGCGTACAGAGGACATTATGACGTCATCATGACGTTGCTGAAGGCGCGCGCTGACGTCACGCTGCGCAACGAGAAGGGCAAGACGCCGCAAGGGGAGGCGTTCGAAGGAGGTCACCGTGACATAGCGATTAAGCTGGCACAGTTTTCAAACGGTAGACGACCATGTATTATCTTTAATTAATACTACCTAATGCTAACACCATTCTCATGATTAAGACTAACGCTTGATCACTTCACAACCCTATGACTAACGCTTGATCACTTCACAACCCTAAGACTAACGCTTGATCACATCACAACCCTAAGACTAACGATTGATCACTTCACAACCCTAAGACTAACGCTTGATCACTTCACAACCCTAAGACTAACGCTTGATCACTTCACAACCCTAAGACTAACGCTTGATCACTTCACAACCCTAAGACTAACGATTGATCACTTCACAACCCTTAGATCAAAGATCATTTACCCATGTTCGCGTAAGAATATTTGGGCTCAGGCATATACGTGCATGTGCGTAAAGTGTCGTCCCGGATTAGCCTGTGTATAAAATTTGGCAAAGTTTGCTATTAAACAGTAAATATTTGTATGTATCATAACTGAACAGTATTATATTGTGAATTAGTCTTAATATAATAGTCTTACGAAAATTGTCGTGTACAATCATGTAATGTAATAATAATCGAAAGAAAAGCCAAATATAATGATTAATGACCTTAAACTTGCGTTCATGGTTAGTAAAACAGAACCTCGCGGATACAATTTTTAAATTTGAACAAAAATAGTCCCGCGACTAGGAAGTTACATATCAACAATTCAAAGCTTGAAAAGAATAATTACACTTTATAGACTCTAGACATATACTATAGTAGCGTGGAGTCTACCTACGTAAGCGTCCAATCAAAAACTTATATGATAATTATACCAAGGTTTTATCAAACAAATCTTTAGAGGGATATTACCATTCTAAACCATTATAAAATAACGGAATAAATTCACAATTACTAACAAGTGGACTTATAAATATTGTGTGGTTTTGTATTTAAAGTGTACATAATACAATATAAACGCTTGTATAATAAAATAACTCGCGTTTATAACATGCAAACTGTAAACAAACGTTATAATGGCGACCCTCATTTCAAGTGTTGTTGACATTGTGTGTATAATTAAAATGATTTGCATTTAATCACTATATCAAAGTAATGTCTCTGTGTATTTTAGGCGTTATTTGCCTGAACTATATCAAAGTAATGTCTCTGTATGATTTAGGCGTTATTTGCCTTAACTGTATCAAAGTTGTGTCTCTGTATAATTTACGCGTTATTTGCCTTAACTATACCAAAGTAATGTCTCTGTATAATTTAGGCGTTATTTGCCTTAACTATATCAAAGTAAAGTATCTGTATAATTTAGGCGTTATTTGCCGTAACAATATCAAAGTAATATCTCTGTTTAATTTAGGCGTTGTTTGCCTTAACTATATCAAAGTAATATCTATGTTTAATTTAGCCGTTGTACATGTATAATCAAGCATAACAGTTTTATTAGCTTTTATGACCATTCTAGCTCAGCTGGTAGAGCGCTGGACTGTCAAATCGGGGGTCGTGAGTTCGAACCCCAGCCCGGCCACTTAACTTGTGTGGAGATTGGTCATGAAATTATTTCTACGGCCATTCTCCCCATACCTCTGATTCAAGTAGGTCATTTGTCAGTTACTGGCATAGGTATAAGCACTTGGTACTGGTAAACCGCTTAGATAGGCTAATCTTGCTCAGGCAGAGTGCGAGTAGGTTAACTGACCGCCGTGATATGACTGAAATACTGTAAAGAACAGCAAAAAATCCAAACAAACAAACAAACAAACAATATCATTTTGAAGAAAAGTGTACCTTTAACGTCGTTTAAACCCGGCAGTTTGAATTCGACATCAAAATCATCAAATGTAAAGAGGTCGTTAAAACTAGTATCACATATTTAATGAAAATGAACCCAAATCATCCATGTAAAGAGGTCGTTAAAACTAGTATCACATATTTCATTAACCCAAATCATCCATGTAAAGAGGTCATTAAAACTAGTATCACATATTTAATGAAAATGAACCTGATCATTTGATATTCAAACGATGTTTTAAATGCGGGCAATGCAGCTTGACACGGCTGCTTGTGTGTTGAAACCTTTAAATATAATGGATCCTCCTAAATATTAATCATTTAAATAACATCGTTGAATTGTTAATGTTACGATCTATATAGTGTATGTGTATGTGAAAAATATTTTTAAATTATTTATAAATAAAAAGTTTGAATAGGTACATAATTATATTTATTTATATAATTTATATTGTCTCAGGTGTACGTATGACATATATATAGTACATACTTGTATTTATTAACACGTTGCTCTATTTGCATTTTACATGTATGGTGTATCTTTTGTGAATCCTATATATATAAATAGAGAATACATGGTTGATGCCGGGATGGAGAAAGTTTATCCGGTGTGGCTAAGAAATGAAAATAGGGCGAGCTTTAGCGAGCCCTATTTTGTTTTCGGGCCGAACCGGATAAACTTTCTCCTTCCCGGCACCTACCGTGTATTCTATTTATCCTGATTTCTATTCAATTAAATTTAAAAACACCAAACGCTAATTAAAGGTTTAAATAAAAAAAATAATCTAGACCGGCCTCGAACCTAATAACTCGCTTGCATGTATGGGTACTACCCGAAAAAAATAGTTCTCTTTTTCTAAATCACCTTTATCAAAAAGCGAAAGTGTTATGTTAATAAATCTTATTTGCTGATGTCAGTACGACACGAAAATGACGTAGAAAATTTGCTTTTGTTTTAAACCAGATTATATTGGTTTTTAAAGAGTTTCATTACGTCACACCAACTACGTCATTCATTTTGTGTTGTAAGTTTACACAATGCAGTCAAACCAGAACGCGTTTGTTTTGCAGTTTAAAATACATGAAATCGGAATAAATATTATGGAGAGTAAGTTGGTTCCTTGTTCCTTGTTCCTTGTTCCGTATTCGAACAAGGAACAGTTCCTTATTCCTTATTCAAACTAAATATATTTGATACAAACTATTTAATAAAGAAAATACACACAATTGTTGAGTATATAAAAACAAAGCCAAATATAAAATAATTCATTATATAATTCACGAATAAGGAATAAGGAACCAGTTCCTTATTCCTTATTCAAACCGAATGAGGAACTGGCATTTTCTAAATTAAAATACATTTATAGTGAACCAAAGTGGCAACATACATATGAAAAATCATTGTATATATATTGAGAATGATAAAATATTTATTATAACAAATTTGAGCTTAGTTTAGTAATTGAAAACCCAGTTCCTTTTTCGCGGCCGAATCAGGAACAAGGAACCAGTTCCTTATTCCTTATTCAAAACCGAATAAGGAACTGGCATTTTTTTTAACTTAAAACAATATTTATAATGAACCAAAGAGGGCCACATACATATGAAAGTCATTGTAAATATATAAATAATTATAAAATAGTCATTGTAACACATTTCAGCTTAGTACAGTAATTGAAAACCCAGTTCCTTTTTGGCGTCCGAATCAGGAACAAGGAACCAGTTCCTTATTCCTTATTCAAATTGAATAAGGAACTGGCATTTTTTAACTTAAAAAATGTCTATAATGAACCAAATTGGGCCACATACATATGAAAGTCATTGTAAATATATAAATAATTATAAAATAGTCATTGTAACACATTTCAGCTTACAACAATAATTGAAAACCCAGTTCCTTTTTGCTGCCGAATCAGGAATTAGGAACCAGTTCCTTGTTCCTGATTCAAACTGAATAAGGAACTGGCTTTTTTACATTAAAACATATTTAAAATGAACCAAATTGGGCCACATACATACGAAAATCGTTGTGTATACATGTAGAATAATAAATTATATATTACAAAACATTTCTATTAACTTCAGTCATTGAAAACCCAGTTCCTTTTTCGCGGCCGAATCAGGAACAAGGAACCTGTTCCTTGTTCCTGATTCAAACTGAATAAGGAACTGGGTTTTTTTTACATTAAAACATATTTAAAATGAACCAAATTGGGCCACATACATATGAAAATCGTTGTGTAGACATGTAGAATAATAAATTATATATTACAAAACATTTTTATTAACTTCAGTCATTGAAAACCCAGTTCCTTTTTCGCGGCCGAATCAGGAACAAGGAACCAGTTCCTTGTTCCTGATTCAAACTGAATAAGGAACTGGCTTTTTTTACATTAAAACATATTTAAAATGAACCAAATTGGGCCACATACATATGAAAATCGTTGTGTAGACATGTAGAATAATAAATTATATATTACAAAACATTTCTATTAACTTCAGTCATTGAAAACCCAGTTCCTTTTTCGCGGCCGAATCAGGAACAAGGAACCAGTTCCTTGTTCCTGATTCAAACTGAATAAGGAACTGGCTTTTTTTACATTAAAACATATTTAAAATGAACCAAATTGGGCCACATACATATCAAAATCGTTTTGTAGACATGTAGAATAATAAATTATATATTACAAAACATTTTTATTAACTTCAGTCATTGAAAACCCAGTTCCTTTTTCGCGGCCGAATCAGGAACAAGGAACCAGTTCCTTGTTCCTGATTCAAACTGAATAAGGAACTGGCTTTTTTTACATTAAAACATATTTAAAATGAACCAAATTGGGCCACATACATATGAAAATCGTTGTGTATACATGTAGAATAATAAATTATATATTACAACACATTTCTACTTACTTCAGTAATTGAAAACCCGGTTCCGTTTTCGCGGCCGAATCAGGAACAAGGAACCAGTTCTTTATTCCTTATTCAAATTGAATAAGGAACTGGCTTTTTTTTTTAAAACTTAAAACATATTTAAAATGAACCAAATTGGGCCATATGCATATTTAAAGCGTTGTATATACATGTAGAATAATTAATGATGTATTACAAAACATTTCTACTTAGTTCAGTAATTGAAAACCCAGTTCCTTTTTCGAGGCCGAATCAGGAACAATGAACCAGTTCCTTTTTCCTTATTCAAATTCAATAAGGAACTGGCTTTTTTTTTACTTAAAACATATTTAAAACGAGGATAAACCGAATAAGGAACTTGCGTTTTCTTACCTCAAAATAAATTGAAATGATTCAAGTCTACAATTTAATTTTGATAATCATTGTGCAATTACTTACAATATTACAAATAGTAATCGGAAGCCATAGTGTTTTTTTTATTTCTTTAAAACACAGTTCCTTTTTCGCGACTGAATAAGAAAAATCTGAACCAGTTATTTCTTTATTCCTTATTCAAACAGAATAAGGAACTGGCATATTTCTAACGAATAAAACATTACTAGTACCATAATGTATTGCAAACGTTTATCTATCACGGATTATTCAAAGATTAAAAACGTGGTGTTGATCGGGATTTAGTCATGGCGATCGAGGGTCATATATTGCCCGATTTCTGTACAACTATGATTAAACATTGTTTCATAAAACAGTGATTATTTGAACGATTATAACGGTCCTTTATGTTTTGGGAGCGGATTTCAGTAGCATATTTCATCAGTCTATGATAACTGGTGTTCACTCAACAACATAGGTTTATTCTTACAGGAATCGGACATTACTGTGGATACCATCGACTTAATGATAAAGTGTAACGCAACCACAGTTGTATCGTGTCGTAACGGAGTGCATTAATTCTTGATAATCGTAAGGTAACGAATAAACTTGTACAAAAACGCACTAATTCGGAAAACACGATCGTGATGATCGTGTAGGATCAAGACCCAATCGAGGACTCATTCAAAACACTCTCAACGGACCTATGTAATCGTATCTGAAATAGAGCTCAGATCGTGGCACCTGTTGTTGTCAAACCGTGAACATAATGCAATTGAGCGCGAGCATTTCAGCCTATCAAAAAGGACACGCATCACATCATATCTAAGCTTATATTACCCGAGAGAACGACCACACTCATTTACGATGGGAACTTAGGCTAGCATAGGCCTTAGCATGAAATCTCAGAAATAATGCTAAGATCGGTCAAGTTGGGCCAATCGACAGTGCGAAAATAGCTTTAGCTCAATTGGGATATGTTAACGTCGCAATAATCATTATAAGTGAAAAAAAAATCGGTGTTTAATGCTTTTCTATGCTTCGGGTCCTGTCGTTTCTCAAAATTTCATCACTTGGTAAAGTCCATTTTATTTGGTGAATACATTTGTACATTAAAGGGGCATATCTACGGCTTATATCTTACAAGATAATCAAAAATAAAAATATATTTTCAGAAATATTTATTAAATGATTGCTTGATACACAAGTTCTGTTTCTTTAAACGCTCAAGAACATATTAAATTTTATTATTATAAAAACGTTGTCCACGGGACACTTTTCGCGGGCGCTGGAAAATACGTAGTTGTAGTAAAATCTTTATGAATGAAATGTACATGAAGTACCGCTAAACGCATGCGTACTTCTGATCCCATTGATGAAAAGCAGAACATATTTCATTGAAGTGAACGGATTCTGAGGGTGCGGGTTGAATCCCACTAGGACCCGGTATCGGTCTTATTTTTTACACCTTTTTATAATGTTTCTGAACAATTTCATCAATATATAGTTTTTTTTGAAAAAAAGCCAGTTCCTTATTCAGTTTGAATCAGGAACAAGGAACTGGTTCCTTGTTCCTGATTCGGCCGCGAAAAAGGAACTGGGTTTTCAATGACTGAAGTTAATAGAAATGTTTTGTAATATATAATTTATTATTCTACATGTCTACACAACGATTTTCATATGTATGTGGCCCAATTTGGTTCATTTTAAATATGTTTTAATGTAAAAAAAAAGCCAGTTCCTTATTCAGTTTGAATCAGGAACAAGGAACTGGTTCCTTGTTCCTGATTCGGCCGCGAAAAAGGAACTGGGTTTTCAATGACTGAAGTTAATAGAAATGTTTTGTAATATATAATTTATTATTCTACATGTCTACACAACGATTTTCATATGTATGTGGCCCAATTTGGTTCATTTTAAATATGTTTTAATGTAAAAAAAAACCAGTTCCTTATTCAGTTTGAATCAGGAACAAAGAACTGGTTCCTTGTTCCTGATTCGGCCGCGAAAAAGGAACTGGGTTTTCAATGACTGAAGTTAATAGAAATGTTTTGTAATATATAATTTATTATTCTACATGTCTACACAACGATTATCATATGTATGTGGCCCAATTTGGTTCATTTTAAATATGTTTTAATGTAAAAAAGCCAGTTCCTTATTCAGTTTGAATCAGGAACAAGGAACTGGTTCCTTGTTCCTGATTCGGCCGCGAAAAAGGAACTGGGTTTTCAATTACTGAAGTAAGTAGAAATGTGTTGTAATATATAATTTATTATTCTCCATGTATACACAACGATTTTTATATGTATGTGGCCCAATTTGGTTCATTTTAAATATGTTTTAATGTAAAAAAAGCCAGTTCCTTATTCAGTTTGAATCAGGAACAAGGAACTGGTTCCTTGTTCCTGATTCGGCCGCGAAAAAGGAACTGGGTTTTCAATGACTGAAGTTAATAGAAATGTTTTGTAATATATAAATTATTATTCTACATGTCTACACAACGATTTTCATATGTATGTGGCCCAATTTGGTTCATTTTAAATATGTTTTAATGTAAAAAAAAGCCAGTTCCTTATTCAGTTTGAATCAGGAACAAGGAACTGGTTCCTTGTTCCTGATTCGGCAGCAAAAAGGAACTGGGTTTTCAATTACTGTTCTAAGCTGAAATGTGTTTCAATGACTATTTTATAATTATTTATATATTTACAATGACTTTCATATGTATGTGCCCTCTTTGGTTCATTATAGACATTTTTTATGTTAAAAAATGCCAGTTCCTTATTCAATTTGAATAAGGAATAAGGAACTGGTTCCTTGTTCCTGATTCGGCCGCCAAAAAGGAACTGGGTTTTCAATTACTGTACTAAGCTGAAATGTGTTACAATGACTTTTTTATAATTATTTATATATTTACAATGACTTTCATATGTATGTGGCCCTCTTTGGTTCATTATAAATATTGTTTTAAGTTAAAAAAAATGCCAGTTCCTTATTCGGTTTTGAATAAGGAATAAGGAACTGGTTCCTTGTTCCTGATTCGGCCGCGAAAAAGGAACTGGGTTTTCAATTACTAAACTAAGCTGAAATGTGTTATAATAAATATTTTATCATTCTCAATATATATACAATGATTTGTCATATGTATGTTGCCACTTTGGTTCATTATAAATGTATTTTAATTAAGAAAATGCCAGTTCCTTATTCGGTTTGAATAAGGAATAAGGAACTGGTTCCTTATTCCTTATTCGTGAATTATATAATGAATTATATTTTATTTGTCTTTGTTTTTATATACTCAATAATTGTGTGTATTTTCTTTATTAAATAGTTTGTACCAAATATATTTAGTTTGAATAAGGAATAAGGAACTGTTCCTTGTTCCTTGTTCGAATACGGAACAAGGAACAAGGAACAAGGAACCAACTTACTCTTCTTATAAATATTTAGTGTTTCTGTGTGTTGGATGGATTATATTATGCAATAGTATTCAGATAAAAAGTGTATGGAATATTTGCCTCGAATGAAAATGGTGAGATTGATCCGTTTTCAATTTTCTACGATTTACTCGGGTAGTTGTGGGTGGAGGACAGTGTAACTGAAAGTGAAATAAATCAAATTAATGTTTCGTTCTACGTTAAAATTACAGATGTAGCCTTTGATGATTTTTTTCATTTATTTTCATCGGACATTTATATAAAGGGTTATTTCTTTCAAGAATATGCTCTGTTGGTTGAACAAAGAAAGTCTATCCACAAAGAATAACCCGCTTGCATCAGGTTCAAGTGTGTTGAAATGGAATGGAACTGGCTGGAAGTTGTTGTAACAAGTTAAATGGAATGTAAGGGCAAACAACTCATTTGTTGTTTAACTCTGTTAAACTAGACAACACAAAGTTTGTATCGATGAAAAACTCTGGTTAAGTAGACTTTATGCTGTGTCATTCTCGACAATGTTGTTATCCGGCGCGTAGGAATACCTATTGACGGTATATCACAGTCACGTGATCTACTGCCGGATATCAACAAGTTTATACGGTCACCGCTTTATTAGGTCACTGTTTGGGTTAGTAGCAGGATAAATTGTAATACGTACGCCAAGTTATGTTTCATGTATTATGACGTCATGACGTCATTATAACGTCTTTGTCATAACATGTTACCTGAAGAAGGCTTTTCAGCCGAAACGTTGTGATTAAATAAATTAGCTATGTTTGAAGTTTGACTTCTTCATAAAATATATATTATCTAATATAATCGATTACCTAGCATACGCCACCCACACACACACATTAACTGCACGTATCCCAATATGCACACTGATATTCGTACTCACTAGCGGATGCAGGGGCGCGCCCCCCCCCCCCCCCCCCGAAAAAAACTTCCCCACCATACATATATGTGCATATATAAAAGGGTCAAAACTGCAAAAGTATGCTTAATTTTTGGTTCGCTCGCTTCGCTCGCCCAGTTGTGTAAAAGATATACATTCTCTCAGTAAAACATAGCCCCCGCCGCCTACGATTTCTTACATACACCTTAGTACCTGCGCCAAAGTTCAGCAACAACGAAATACTGTAGACAGTGCGTATATATACCTTTATTTAAGGATGCTATTGTTTTCTTGTATAAATTAAAGTATTTTATAAAGATGTCAGATGCAATACACCGTTGACACATATGCATAGTTTAGTTCCCCTTATTCTAAATCGACATACTATTTGTTCAAAAATCCATTATCAATCACACCGAATCTCATATTGTTTTATGCATTCATAAGAAAGATATAACGTTATAAAGTAGAGGGGTGTCCACAACGTTGGCTCCAAATCCTGGCGATTTCTTATTTTTCCCGGCACCATATATCAGCGAAATTGACACAAAGTCGGCATTAGTTCATAACGCAACCACACGAGTATCTTTCATAATATTTTTTCATTTAAAAACATGTTCGTCTGTCTGTCCGTTAGTTCGTTTCGATGAACAAAAACACAGTGTATAGCACATTTGCAGACAATTGATGAGCATGAGTGTGTACGTGTAAGTTACTTAAAACATTCACTTCAAAAAGAGACACTTCGGTAACTGATTAATACAAATAATGTTCGATGCGTGTGTGTTTGATTATAGTCAGCTACTGATTTTACATGTTTTAAGATATTCAAGATATATATGACATTGAATGTAAAATACGTATTTAGTGGTCAGGCAAATCAAACAAGGGCAATTTACCAAAACAGGTGCATGACATACAGATGAACCAACATGCCTTTCGAACATAATATGGTTGAAGTATTTATTCAGTGAAACAAGTGCATTTGATGATGACGATGATGGTTATGATGATGATGATGAGGAGGAGGAGGATGATAAATGCAAAGATTTATTATATATCTTTGATACGGATCTGTAGCTGATCACTGCAGACCCATATACAACATGGGGTTATAACTGCACAATCAAAAGTTTACGCCCCCCCCCCCCCAACCCGAAATCCTGGATTCGCCCCTGGTACTGACGAAAGGACATGCATATACAAACGAAATGCGATTCATTTATTATTGATATTATGCGTTTTCATGTGTGTGTTCCTGTTGTTGTAATGAAATCCAAAATAATAACTCGACAATTCACACAATTAGCACAATACGTAAAATATTAATTATAATAATAATTAGCCTATCGGGGTTCCCACTGTCTAAACGATGTCTTTAGCTAAATTTACTGTACTAAGTTGAAATCTTACTTATTTAGGGCATTATATATGGTTTAATGACAAAACAGTTATAACCAAATGGAAATTACTTTAGCCTAATATTGCCAAATATGTTCAGCCATTGGCTAATTCGGCAATGGAAGAGTGATCCATGGGCCCGAATTCACCAACCCATTCTTAGACTTAAGAATAAAGAATAGACTTAGACTCTCTTAAATATACTTGTGTGTCTGCAAATATATTGGTACCAATTTCGCGTGTGTCATTAACAAATCGTTCAAAAGAATAATGCTATCATTCGAGTTAGTTTCTATATAAGATTCACAATTAACAGACTTTTTAAAACAGAACATTTTTAAGAATAGTCGTTATTCTTAAGTCTTAAGTCTAAGAATAGGTTGGTGAATACTTGCCCAGCCTTTTTGAGTTTGCAATTTCTGACCGATTTCGTCATCCTCCGTATTTCACCGTTACAGGTGTGCGACACATAGCCGTGGAGGACCGAGAGCGATGCCGCAACCCGGAAACCGGGCGGCTACCACTGGACACCAACCGGAAGTCGGCCTTAGTCAGGATGTGCACGGGTCCTCCCAGCGAACACGAAAGCACTGAGTATGAAAACACCCAACCTCAGTCACCGAGGATCGAGATAGGTAGCTTTAATTCTCCTACCCATCGTCAAAATATTGTGCTAAAATTGTCCTAACTTTTACAGACCACAGGGACTGTATATAACATAATGTGCCTTAGTAAACTTCTACTGGCAATTTTACGCAATGTATTTAACATTTATTTAAATATTTTATTTAATTTCATAAAATGATGCAATGTATAGTTTCAATATATTTTGTTAGTACAAGTACTGGTATTATATTGCAAGTACGTAATTTGCTCTCTTTAATCTTGAAGCTCCGCCCATAATAATACGGCAGACTTCGATGGAGGTCCAACCCCCGCCACGCCCACCAACCAATCTCGGTCGCAGTATCAGCTTCAGTGGCCATCACTCTCGACTGCCCACCAGCCACCGGTTGCCCTCCGAACACGCCTTCCTCAACCCGCACATAGAGACCCGGGCTAACTCGGTCGGCAACATGAATCAGCTACGCCCCAATGAAACCGGTGATGCGGTCAGGAATTATTCCTCCATGGAATACGTTAATGCTAATAACATTACGTCTCCGTTTACAAACGATTCTGAGTTATCATCGCCGACAGAGTTATCGGAATCGTCCGCATACAGTAGCGATACGTCATGGAATACGACGTCGATGACGTCATCGCCACGGAACGTACCGTTGAACACGTGTGATCAAATTGTTCCGCAGCGAGAGACACCTAACGTGATGTTCGCACCACAGCAAATTCCTAACAGACCCTTTAGGAGCTCGCTAGGATCTATGATGCAGTTTGATTCAAATTGTGGCGCCGACGTCAACTGTAGCGTTCGGGAATTCATTGCTAAACTAAACAAACAGTTAGTAGAATCGTACAAAAACAACGAACAACTTGCGATCGAAAACGATTCGCTGAAATTTAAATGTTCGACACTGCTCAGTCGGCTAAGCGAAACGGAGCAACAACTGCGGGATAAACAAAGGGAATGTGCGGTTCTCGAGGCACTACTGGAGGAGCAGCGAAACGCGAACTCTCGTGCCCAAGTTTCTGCGCACACCGGATGTGGCTCGTTTTCGGACGCGAAGTCTCGCGAGACGAACGGGCTGCTGCAGTTCACGGAGCACATCGGGAAGTCTCTGGCAGAGGACGCTCTCGACGAGGTGCAGGACGTGTTAAGGGTAAAACCCAGCATTGTCCATATTTTCCCACAAGGGGGCAGGGGTGGCGGGCAGGCCAAGGGGAATTTTTACTCATTCTATTTTTGTTGGTGGGTGTGTGTGTCTAATTCCCCACTCTAGAGTCAAGCATTTTTGTCTAAAACCCCACAGATGAGATGCTTGGTATATGCAATGGCCCAATATTACGGGCATCTTATATCCGACCAAAGTCTATTTCCCGAGACCCGGAATCATTCGGTCGTGGTCCTTAATAACAGACGACGCAAAATTTAGCAAAGACAAAGAAATGGCGTACTTAAAGTCATAATAGCGCAGTTGGTCAGAGCGCTGTCAGTTGTCATTTGTTCGATTTGTCTGGGTTTCTTTTTTTAAGTTAATAATAAAAATAATTAAAAATATAATTGATAATGATAGCGCTATTATATACAATGAAACTCATTGAACGGATAATTACTAGAATATAAAATCTTGCAAACCGTTTCTCTCTATCTGATTTAATGCATTACCTGGCAACAATTTTACATTTTACCTAACTATGCTCTGTCCACTACTATCGCATTTTTGTGGCGACATGTTCATATTGTTTTTCCCGTTATTACGGCAAAGTCGAACTTTCGAGATAGCTATGTTGTAAATAAGGGTTATTAAGTCGTAATCATCAAAGATGAAAGAGTAATAAAGATAAAAATCAATTTATAACCTGGCACCTGAAAGGTGCCAAGCTATACCCAGAAGTTATATGATCCTTATGTATATATCATAGGTAACTCTACAAAATCACGCCCATTTCCTTTCTACTGCGGTGATGTAATATCACATAATGTCCATAGATCCCACAGGTAACTCTACAAAACCACGCTCATTCCCTTTCTACTGCGGTGATGTAATATCACATAATGTCCATAGATCCTATAGGTAACTTTACAATACCACGCTCAGTCTCTTTCTACTGCGGCGATGTAATATCACATAATGCCCATAGATCCTATAGGTAACTCTACCAAACCACGCCCTTTCCCTTTCTACTGCGGTGATGTAGTATCACATTGTGTCCATAGATCCCATAGGTAACTCTACAAAACCACGTCCATACTTTTCTTATGCGGTGATGTAATGTCACATAATGCCCATAGATCCAATTGGTAACTCTGCAAAACCACGTCCATTCCCTTTCTACTGCGGTGATGTAATATCACATTGTGTCCATAGATCCCATAGGTTACTCTACAAAACCACGTCCATTCCTTTTCTACTGCGGTGATGTAATATCACATAATGCCCATAGATCCTATAGGTAACTCTGCAAAACCACGTCCATTCCCGTTCTACTGCCGTGATGTAATACGGGTATCACATAATGTCTAACCCATAGGACTGACACTCTGCAGCACCACACCCATTCGCTTTCTACTGCGGTGATGTAATATCACACGTTTGTCTATCCTAAAAGAAACTCTACAGAACCCTTTCCATTCTCTTTCTACTGCGGTAATGTAATATCACAAATCGTCCCTTGAAAGCCAGAAAGGGGCTATCAGTCTTCTTTGGTCATATGCTGATGGCGTCGTCTGGCTTTCAACAGACGAACTGTGTCTATCCCATAGGAAACTGTACTAAACCACGTCCATTTTCTCTCTACTGCGGTGAATTAATATCACAGTTATGTCTATCCCACAGGAAACTCTACAGAACCACGCCCTGGTGTGCGAGACCGAGGCCCCGGAACTTGACGCCCCGCACAGGGAGTGGCACCCCGGGGTGGACTACGTCATCATGGGCAGCGACGCCGTCGAGTGCAGACACGTATTCAAGACCGACGCACTTCCTCTGTGTCTCGTCTTCCAAATAAAACATTTGAAGTCGGGGCGACCGTTAAAGATGAAGGTATTACTTTTCGGCGAAGCTCTCTAGCCAACATTTGACCAGCAATCCCGAATGAATAAAACCAATGACTTTTTACTAGTAAGTTAAAATACTTAACTGACCATAAAAGGAAGGCGTTAACTAATAAAAGTAATATTGAAGAAGTTTAAGTACTAAAGTACTTAATGCAAATGCACTTAATATAATACATAAGACACACAATCGTTAATACAGTGAAACCTGTTCAAACCGAACCCTGTGAAAACCGAATCCCTGTCAAAACCGAATGGCTGTTTCGGTCCCGATTTTTTTCCTATTAATAAACGCTGCTTTTTCAATTATTTATTTTACTAATGTATTTGTTATACCAGTATACTAACAGATTTAATGTAATGTTTATACGTTCTTTACCACGAATTACTGTCAAAAACACAAATATTGTTTTAAACGATTTTTGTATATTTCTGTTCAGAGGACATAATTACATGTATTGTGTTGCAGAAAATTAGGGCATATTAGATACCAAATGATGCAATTATGCGAATTAAACATGCACTACATATATATATATATTTGTTAAGCTCCGTTTTCGGCAGATGTACATTATAATACAGCAACATTGTCAAGGAAAGAGTATTAAAATTAATGTTTATATTGGCTGTTTTAGGTTTTAATTCAGAGACAGAGGTCGTCCACTCTCGATCCAAATTATAGAACAGAACTGGATATTTTAGATCAACTTGGAGACAACAAACATATAAAAAGATGCTTGCATTTCTTTGAAGGTCCAACACAAAGATTTGTAAAATTTATTCCTCACAAGTTTACGAAAATGCTGGAAGCGGAACAGGTAGCGAACAGATCTACTTTTATTGTGACAGAACAACTGAGTTCTTTGTTTAGTTTTATCAATTCATGCGAAGAAACTCTGGACGGCCTACTTTCTGCCTTTACTGTACAGTGCTTTTACAAACTACTGACTGTTTTATGTTGCCTAAGTGAAACGGGTATTTTACACGGAAACATCAGTGAGGAATGTATATTTATCGACGAATGTTTGAACGTCCAACTTGGGAGATTTGAAACCGCGTCTACCTCAGATTGTAAACAGCCCAAGACGAATGGAAAACGACTTCCGGTAGAGAGTGACGAAGCATTTAATGATTACGAAAACGTCCGTCATCTACAAAGGGGATCTCAGGTTTGTAAGCACAGAATGTTGAAACAGTGTATTACTGCCAATACGAATAAAGTAATTTCATAGGTGATTTGGGCACAATTAAAACTGTTGTCCCGATGTATCATGGGTACGTTCGGAACGTTTGCCCAAAGGCGAATGGCCGAATGCAAAAGGTAAAATATCATCAATTATAGGCTATATACATAATACATGAAAACATTAAAAAACAGTCGAAAGTATAGAGGAATCATTGATATAGAGAGTTAGGTAATAATGTCTGTCAGCATTGGTAGTGAATGACGTACTAGTATTGCGCAATAAATTACAATGGCAATGTGCCCTTACGTGCAATTTACATATATTTGTATATAATTTACATATTCTTTATATTGATATATTGTTATTTAATTCGTAAATATCTCAAGAGCCATTTTTGCCGTCCATTGTTGCAACATATACTGTAGCACCACTTTTTCACACCAACAATGCTCGTTTAAGTTATTTCAGGCACACTTCATAGAAAGTGCCTTCGTATTGTCTCACCGTTACATATAAACCGCATGTATTTTCATTTTTCAGACCAGTTATGTCAGGGACGAGTGCAGCCTGGATGTGTCGGCACTGTGCGCGCTGTTCTCGAAGATCTTCCAGCGCGTGCAGCTCTCACGGACACCGGCAGCACGTGCGCACGCGCACACGGACCGACGCCTGTGGAGCTTCGTGGAGAGGGCGGTCTCGGACTTCACTTCCTGGAGCGCTTACAGCATCATGCAAAGGTATTGTGATATATAAATGATATACATACCGTATAAACATGGCATCTGCCTTCAAAGTATATACATGTTATTATATGTCCATTGCCCGCAAAGTGTATACATGTACTTTTTGTAAATGTTATTTTATGTAATTATGAATATGTACATTCGGTTACGCATGCAAAATAAATACAATTCAAAGAAATACAATGCAATGCTATGCACATTGTAATGCAAGGCAATGCAGTGCAATACAATGTGATACGATGCTATTCGATAGGATACGGTACGGTACGGTACGGCACGGCACGACACGACACGGCACTACACGACACGACACGACACGATACGATTCGATTCGATACAACGCAACGCAACATAACATAATACAATACCAGATGTGCACTTCATTAATTGCACAGTCAACATGTCTTATGCAGCAACACCTCAATTACGTCCGTATGTACGATGTACTCGTATATTCTAAATAAAGCGCAACACATTCACAATGACTTTGAGTAGAATGATTTGTTCACATTCTCGTCTGCTGTTGCAGTCTGGGATTCCTTCTGCTTGGCGATGACGTTAGCAATTTGAACACGGAGTTCGCGTGCCGGGCGTTTGTACAGACCCGGATGCTCCGACTTTTGGCCACCACGCCACCTAGCATAAGGTATAGCCTTTTACTAAAACTAGTACGGAGCCTATAATTCTAATATATACAGTTTTAGTTAATGCATGGAGTAAAAATACATAATCTTACCGGTATGTTTGTTAAGCTGTATTATTACATGGATAATATTCCTTTTTGAGGTCGTAAACGTCCGCAGAGGCCATGAAAATGGGTTTCAGCCCGAGTGCGTAGCATTATAGTACAAAACATACATCTAGAGTAATAAAACCGAAACAAATGGGTAATTTACTATAAAATGCTGGAATATAACAAATACAATTTATTATGTTTACCTTAAAACGATCTAACACTTGTTGATTCGTACCGTGAATACATATTTTCATTAAAGCGTTAATGTGTCAATATGCTGTTGCGTTCATGTCTTCTTACCTGTTAATTATGTTGATGAAAAAAATGGAAATTACCATTTATACAAAATAAAACATTCCATCATTTGAATAAATGACAGCGTATTCATAATATTTCATGTAACTGTTGAATGTACATACGTGTTTGCATGAGAATGTTAGGATAAATACGAAGCGATTATGTCAAAGTGGTAGTTAATGTCATAGTTAATTTATTAACCTTTTCAAACAATGAATCCCACTATTAACGGTCAGCTATGCACAAAGATCTTATTTTGCCAATTAAACCACGAACAAAATACTACAAAGATACATATACATACTATTGCATAATCGTATGGAACAATTTACCATTGGAATTAAGAAATATATCTTCATTACCATCATTCAAACGAGCATATAAAATATATGACAGGTTAAAGTTTTTCAGTAAGCTAGTTTCTCAACTTTTCGTTTCCACTGTCTAACTCGAGAACGGATTAAGCTATTGTAATGAAAATTCAAACATAGATACCTTATAGCGAGACCTTGATAGGGATTGCATATTGGGTGGGTGGGGTCAAGGTCACTGTTACTAGAAATAGAAAAACGGTTTCCGCTCAATAACTTGAGAACAAATTGAGATATTTTAATAAAACTTAATTCATAGATACCTTATATCAAGACCTCACTTGGGTTTGCATATGGGATGGGTGGGGCCAAGGTCACTGTTACTATAAATAGAAAAACGGTTTCCGCTCAATAACTTGAGAGCGCATTGAGATATTTTAATGTTACTTAATGCATAGATACCATATATCGAGACCTCGCTTGGAATTGCATATGGGGTGGGTGGGGTCAAGGTCACTGTTACTAAAAATAGAAAAATGGTTTCCGCTCAATAACTTGAGAACGCATTGAGATGTTTTAATGAAACTTTATATATGCATACCTTATATCGAGACCTCGCTTGGGATTGCATATGGGGTGGATAGGGTCAAGGTCACTGTTACTAAAACTAGAAAAACGGTTTCCGATCAATAACTTGAGAATAAATTGAGATATTTTAATGAAACTTCATACATATATACTTTATATCGAGACTTCGCTTGGGACTGCATATGGGTGGTTGGGGTCAAGGTCACTTTTACTAAAAATTTTATTGATGTGCTGACTTAAATGCATTTTGCTAGAAAAATATCTTTTTCGTGGAATTTCCATATTTCTTGTGTTAGAAACAAAATGCCAGTAACTCTGACAAGCACAAGAAATGTCGAGCGCGACAGCTCTTGTTACGTATTGTTATGTGTTGTGTTGGCAACTGATCACTTTCCATCTTGTTTATATTGTAGTAAGTTATATTTAGTTATTTATTTTGAGTAGAGCCGAGATTAGTAAGACAATGGTACAAACTGTTATAGCATGTGTCCGTGTTAAACGAATCAAGTTGTAGCACATTTCGGTCAAATCATTGAAAATTATCTAAATCTGACGAATACGGATTTCACGGAAAACATTAGTCGCTAAAAACTTTAGGGTGTGGGGGGGGGGGGGGGGTCGCTATGGTCGGGTTGCCCGAAGCACAGAAAATCTTGTTTGGCCTCAGTTCGCGTTGCCAAGGATGCAAAAGTGAGTGAGCGATTGAGCTTATAGATGAGCGTATGAATAAAAAGGTGAGTGAGCGTGCATGTGATATATGTGTGAGTGTGTCGGTGAGAAAATAGGTGAGAGAATGCGTGCGTGAGGTATTAATTGAGGGAGCGATTGCCTGAGTGAATGGTCGTGTGAATGCGTGAGTTAGTGAATGGGTAAGCGAATGAGGTCGTGAGTGAGTTTGTGATTGAGTGACGGAGAGGTGGGGGATAATGGGATGGAAGGTTGGAAGGATGCAGTGAATGACTAACGTTAATTCAATAGTAAACGTGTTGAGTCCATGCTTCCGTTAAATGCCGCACATGATTGTTTTATTAAAGCCACACAAAAGGTCAAAGTGGTCAACTTCGGATATGCAGAATGAAACTGTTATCTTATTGGCTGTCTTAGAATGTGTTTACGTTCGCATAATATTAAAGAGACTGTTTATTAAAAAAGCACTGATCCTCCTTGTACAACTACTTATAAACACTAGTTTTATTTACTGCCGAATATCGTGGCGACGACGCGGATTAAATCCGCCTATTCACCGTTAACATTCAGCGAGCTGACGATGTTCTTCACAAAACACGAGGACCTTCGGCTAGTTTCGTAGTGCTGAAAATGTCAACGCGAAACTAAACTTGAAACTTTTTAATACCATTTATTTTGGGAAAATATGTAAAAGTTTTAAGCTCAAAATGCAGTATTGTATATGTATCTCAACATCAAACTTTAAAAGTTTAGTTAAACGTGTATCACCTTGTTAGTGCCTTTAAAGAATGCGTTTATAACTATGTTGTCTATTACAGCTCGTGCGACCCCGACACACAGTCCAAGCTGCGGAAGGCTGTGGAGAGAAATAGTCTTGAGATCGAGGCCCATTTCCTGTGCAACACCTCCGTGAAGCAGATCCTCCGGCTAGCGCAGGATTTACGATGACATGACGCAACATAAACTGTAGTAAATTAAGTGTAGTCGTAGATTGATGCGACAGAATGAAACGTGCTTGTCATTTAGCACAGAATACTGGACCAAAATTAAACAAGTGCTTGCACTCCATATATTTGTAAAGCACAATCAGCATTGAAAGAACTTCCAAATGCAAGCCCTTTCGGTAGCACAAGATTGAATGCAAGATTGAATGTGAATTCGTTGAACATTTACCTAACACGAGTCTCATTTCGGTCGCTGACGAAGTTGGACATCAAACGTCTGTCGTTAGACCCAAAAATAATAGTTGTTTTCTCTTACGTACGTATCCACTTCATGTAAAATGTTTAAAAGCCTCCAATCAAAGAACTGTACCTTACGGAATGTCACTTCCAAGAGCGCCTGTCTCACGCAGACTAATTCGAAATGTTTGCTAATTAATTAAAAATCCGCAAATAAGCGAAAACTGCTCTATGTACCGAAAGTCAGAACAAGAAATGTCTTTTAAAAAGACAATCGGCTTTGAAATTAATATTGAGATGTCATTTAAAAATTTCCTAAACAGACGGCCAAGATGATCGGTTACGTGACTTCTCAGACCCCAGATTGTTTGGTCCCCACCAATATTAGGATACTTATTGGACCCCAGAGTTTTCGGACACTATAAGAAAACTTCTCGGACCCAAAAGCTAATTTGAGATAAATTTATTAATTTAAAAATTAAATAAAATTATCATTAATATCTATGCTGTGAATAAACCAATCATACAGCACCATGTTTCCACCAGTGATATATGAATAACCAAAATAATTTAGGTTTACATAATTGTTATCTGAATTTGTCAAGCCAATTTAACAAATTAACAATGTAAGAACATACTTTCGGGAATGAATTAAAATTATTATGTATCAGACGAGTCTATATAGTTATTTATAGTACCAGTAATATACCATTCATGTTAGTTATCTAATATAATAACGATCTGAAGTCAAATAAGCATTTATACTGTGTATCCCAATAACAAGCAATAGTCAGGGAACATTCAGCGATTTTTGAAATGTTGAGACTTTATTTTTAATAACGCAACCATAAAAATTCATTAGACTATGACGAGTTTAAATTATATCAGTAGAAATATGACATATCAGGGAATCCTGTGTATAATTAGTATTGCAAATTGTGTATTCATGCTACGCGAATAACAATGCGACGTATTCCGAATCTTCTTTCATAACATTTTTATCTATAGAAAATGTAGCATCTTTTTATAGATTAAATAACATCTACTGGAGAAGTTGATAGAAAGATGCAATTATAAATAATCGTTAATAAATCGTAACCACAATTTTAATTCAAATTAACAATAAGTTTATAAATATAAATTCCCCATTTATTGAAATTTTTAGGTTTATGATTCTCTGAACACTATTATTGATGCATGTACGAGTATATTAACACAGCTATACCACGGTTGCTGGCTACGCGCGCTATTTTTAGAATGACAATACTGTTTCTGGAATGTGATGAACTCGCTAGAATCAATGGGCTACATGGAACGCCAACACTGTGAATGAGATTTATGAATGTTAACATTGCACAATTGCTATTTATAGAGCATCCGTTTATATAAATATAGGCTAAACAAAATAGTTATTTCGTTACGTGAATAAATATAGCATTCTGTTTGTGGCATACAATGAGAAAATACGTTCATAATTAGCCTCAGTTCTAGAGTATATGTTGAAAATATGTTTATAACTTCATTTTAACCGCTTATGTAAACAATTATGTAAATTTTTAATCCCCCAAAGTATGCAACAGTTATTGGTATACGTTAAACCATTGTTTGAAGTTTGCATTCCCTAGAATTAGAAAATTTGCCCAATTCTATTGGCATTCAATTTTCCCGCTGCATAATTATTGCAAGAAAATCTGGGTCAAAAGTGATCTCAGACAGCTACGCCGAAAAAGATAACGATCGATAGGCAAAAAACGTGTTGGGTAGGCGCAAAAAACTAGGGGGTGGTCGTGTAATCGGAAACCAACAACCTTGTTTACGCCTTATATAAATTGTGGCGCGTCATGGGAAAACCGGACTTAATGCATGTGCTTAAAGTGTCGTCCCGGATTAGCCTGTGCAGCCCGCACAGGCTAATCCAGGACGGCACTTTCCGCCTACAGTGGATTTATGTTTAGAAGAGACTTCCTTGAAACAGAAAGTACCATGAAAGCGGAAAGTGCCGTCCCGGATTAGCCTGTGAGGACTGCAAAGGATAAATCCGGGAGGACACTTTACGCACATGCATTAAGACCGGTTTTCTCACGACGCGCCACAATAATATGACAAGTTTTCCCTTACACTAAAACCCGTGGCGGATCCGTGGTCTAGTGGTAACGCACTGGTTTCACAACTCAGGGGTCGCAGGTTCGAGCCCCCGCTACACTCTAACCTACTAAATCGTCTTTCGCTTGAGACGTTAAACCGAGGTGCAGTGTACTAGGTGCTTCACACCGGGCACTAAAAGACCCAGGGTCGTCTCTGGAACGGGGCGTCTCCTGTATCTTGCACTATCCCTCGTAACCCAACTAATAAGTCTTCTGGGGGCGATGGCCATATGGGAGAGAATCCCGGTGGACTCGATAAAAATGTACCACACACGCTAAAACCCCTCACAGTGATCAACCCTGATATGCATCAATGTAGCATTGCAAGGGAGGCCACTGTGAGGAGTTTGGTTCGAATTAAGGGAGACCACTGTGAGAAGATTGGTTCCAATTAAGGAGACGAGTTTATTTAATTTCGTTGACATGAAATTTCGTGGAAAAGTAAAACAAAAATTATATTCGTGGGCTGTTTAATTCATGGATTCAAGGATTTTTGCCAAAAAAATATATATTCTGGTTTCTATGTAAATGTGGGTATATAAATTAAAACACCTTTGCCCAGCTAACATCTGCTAGTATTTTGTTTTCAAACTTCATTCTTAAGCCCCAGTGACACTGCAGTTAAGACAGGTATAAGACAGGTTTACGACTGAAAATCCTGACCGAGTCCTGCGTGTTCCTACGTAGTTTTGGAATGTCGTGCGTTGTCTTAAGTTTAAAAATCAGTAATAGCTGGTTTTTGAACATGTTCAAAAACCTTCCGACTGGAGGCAAGATTCTTATATAGTCTTGCGTGAACCTGCGTAGGACGTAGGGCGTCGTATGTAATGTCCTGCGTCGTCTTAGAGAAATTTGACATCAGCGAAGTCGTACGTCAACGTGACATATGTCCTACGTAGATCTGCGTGAACGTGCGTGGTTGTACGACAGTGCAAGATAGAGCTCCTGCGTTGACGTACGATGCACTTTGTTGTCGTTCTTCGACTCAAGAATGTTTAAGGTCATGTATGACTGACTTACGACTACGCAGGATACCAACGTTATGTACTTAATTGTTGAAAATATTCTTACTACGTCTGAAGACACGTTGCTTGGAATTTAATATTAAACCTTTCGCTGCCGCGCTATGTACTGATAGTCAGACAGTTCAATAAACAAATCAGGCTTTGATCGTATATAACTGTCTACAGTTTAAAATTACCGTATATGGACACTAGTTACATATTTAGCGGAGCCTTATACCCTCCCACTTTAGAAGGCAATAATGATAATTTGTTTGGCATACCATCAAGGGTACGTACAATACCATCAAAATTATAAATTGTTTTACCTATTATTCAGTAATGAAAGGGCAATTAATTATAACCAGTAACGTTCTCCTCGGGTATGTTTGTGTTACGCGTATGTAGAGTTTTCAATGCCATGTCCTATGTTCTTCAGCTAACTTTGTCGACATATTGTTGGAATGGGCCTTATTTAGTAGATACAATATTATTCTGAAACTCCGTTTTAATATTGTTGCCTAAAGCAATTGATGTTGACATGGTACTGCAACATATCAAACTTCTCTGTAGGGCTTCTCATGTTGCATTTTTGCCGCACAGATAAGCCCAGATCAAGATATCATGTGACATCGCATCACAGGGATAGGGTTATAGTCATTACTTCATTGTGGAAATCACGAAAAGCTGCTGAACTAAATTGGACAACAAGCATGAATATTTTTCCGGAGACTGTACTACGTGAAGTCGTACGTCTGCATACAAGACAACTTAAGTCGACGTATGTTGTAGTACGTTATCGTGCGTAGTCATACTTAAGCAGCAAACAACTATCTACGTCCAGTTGGCTATCGTCGACTTGCGTGGTCCTTCGTTCTTAACGTACGACTACATACGCCAACAAACGACTGAATTGACTTGCGTTGGTTTTAAATACAACTTGCGTCGACGCAAGAACAACGCAGGACCAACGTAGCACGTATTAATGCTTTGTGTTTGTCTTGCGGTGTTCTGCCACTTGAGGATAGGCGTCAAAAATCTCAAAAGTCCTGCGACTCGAAAGTCCTACGACTCGAAAGTCCTGCGACTCGAAAGTCCCACGACTCGAAAGTCCTACGACTCGAAAGTCCTACGACTCGAAGTCCTACGACTCCGTGTGACTGGGGCTTTAAGCTGCATTTGATGTAAGATTTTTGACTACAAGTATGTAGCCGTTCTAAAAGACCATGTACGTGTGATTACTGTTTTGTATTAATGGACCCACATGCGTGGTTTAATATGTGATTGTTAAAATACAATAAAAATGCGGAGAGCAATGGAGTGAACCATTTTACTATTGTAAGTGTATAACGATATTCAGCAATATTCTTTTTAAAAATGTACACATACGCGTATTTAAGATTATTTTGCATAATAATATTATGAATTGTCAGGAGTTTTGTTATATACATGTACTAGAATATAACTTTCACGATCGTATATGTGTTCCGTATATATTTCTATACCGTGTATACAAAATGCTTTGTTTACCCAATGGACACATAAACGACTAACGTTTGATTTTAACGGTATCTATGCAAACGTATAAGTGTTCAGTGGCGAAAATAGGCATACTTCTATACGCCCGTGCGTGCTAACCATAACGCTTACGTTAAAACAGAATATGCTCCAATATGAAAATGAAAAAAAAAACACATTCAAAACCGAGAATTTAAAGTTAACGGAGTTAGTCGTATTCAGTAAATGCAATTTTTAACTAAAACATTGTACACTGTTTTGTAAATGCAAATGATGTTAATAAAGGTGACATTGCGTTAGTTAATACAAGATGTTTATAAAGGCTTTCAGAGAAAATGCCAATGTAACGTCACCCAAATTGTTATTTTTTTACGTTGCGTATACTCAAATTCGGACTAGGTACGCCCATGGTCTGTTAACATTCCATAAGAGATCGGACAATAATTCCACATTTGATGAATGGACACGCCTTCCCTAACAATGGCTGACTAACATCTCCCTGAGAGGCTGGAGCAAGTCACTCTAATAAGTCGACGTCACAGCCTAACGTACACTTGCCCAATACGTCATAAGTCTACGTCATAGCCTTAACGCACACTTGCCCAATACGTCATAAATCTATGTCATAGCCTTAACGCACACTTGCCCAATACGTCATAAGTCTACGTCATAGCCTTCACGCACACTTGCCCAATACGAGTTTGTGTCCTTTACCTCCACAAAAGGACAGCATACGCGAGCAAAGGAAACTATAATCGCCTTGACAAAATGGAATATTTCTCGAAAAACAACAACTAAAACTGTAAACATAACATCGCAAGGATTTTACGGATCCACGTTGTTTTCTTCTGCTCGTCCACCATATTTATATACACCATTGAGATCTGACTATGGTCACGTGGAACTGTGTGACGGCAGGGATTTGATGAGCTATGCTCGAAGCTAGTCCAATCTCTGTGTGGGGTTTGTATGACCATGGGTAGAGAGTTTTTTACACTGGTTTTGCACTATGACCATTGTGGGAAGTCTATAAGGTGTTAAGGGGACTTGTTCACAGATTTTCGTGTTTTTGAACAGTGTAATTTTATGTCTTAACTGCAAAAACTAAAGCAGTTGGAGTAACAAAACGAAAACAAATATCATATAAAAGTGGTAAATTTAAGAGTTTCACTTCGCCGGGACTCGAATCGGGGACCTTTGGGATAAATAACCTCATGCGCTAACCTCTCGAGCATTCGGAGTTATACACTTGGATGTATATTTTGTACGCTAAGTAAGTGATACACGTGTTTTCCAAAATACCGGTGAAAGCGTTACAAACTCTTTATAATTTTATCCATTTCAATTGATGATTATTCATCAACGAAATAATATTTCTCAATATTTCTTAGTCATGTGTGTTATTTCGCTTGTTTGTATATAATGTATAATTTCTTTTGGGAAATCGATGACAAAACTTTTGAAAATTGTCAATGTGCCAATCTGTGAACATGTCCCTATAACGCGCCAACAATAGTATAACTAGTCCATGTACAAAGGTTTATAGTTGCGTCAAACTGCCTAGAGCTACATAGGTTTGTAGTTTCGTCTAACTGCCTAGAGCTACATAGGTTTGTAGTTGCGTCTAACTGCCTAGAGCTACATAGGTTTGTAGTTCTTTACTCGGTCCATGGGTAGGGCGTGCAGCATTTGACACCGGATGTGGCTGTGGTTCTTTAGAAGCACGTTCTTATTGCACGAGACGCACGGCACCACGGTCACGAACACTTTCCCGCCGGGCACAGGGGGCTCTTCCGGGTTGATCTGTAACATGGTGGAAATAATATGAGTTGTTACCTAATGCTTTTACTTTATTGTTATGTTTCAAATTGAATAAAAAACGATACTTTTTTATTATTTTATACGAGAGGTCCATAATACCATAAGGCTTCCTCGCCACAGAATAGCATAGCAACCAAACTCAACCTCCACACAGAGATATAACTGGTTTCGAGCATGAACCAAACACCTACGCAGTGACACGCCTGCCGCTTCGCTACAGAGCTATGCTCGGAACCATTCAAATATCTGCGCGGAGGTCGAAGCTTAAGCAGGGGGTAGGTCGTACGTTACTAACTGGTATAGTCTAAGTAAGAAAAGAAAACTTGTACCAACAACGGCGGATTTCCGCTGACTTTAATATTTTACACAGGATTTGTGGACGCTTAATGTAGTGCGCATGATGATTAGGGCAAATCTAGAATATAAATACACTAGCCTTTCACAAATCCTGTGAAAAACATTGAAAAATCAACGGAAATCTGCCATTGTTGGTACCAACTATACCAGTGAGTAACATACGATCTAACCCTGGGTAAAAAATAGTCTCAAGGGCGTACCTACATCGAACTTGAGTATACGCATAGTAACCGTTTCAACTTTAAAGTGTAAGTTTAAATAATAATGTATTACTTTATAAACAGCTATATAATACATATTGTTACTAAAATTGTAACAAATTGACGTCGATTACAGGCCCGTTACTCGGCTCCGCTGAGCCGATATAATATAATTGGCCGCGTCCGATTTTTCTATATGTCGAAGAGAATCCGATCGCGCGACGTCACCGACTACGAATGGAATATTTAGTCAAAATCAAACAGTTAAATCCGAAAATGCAAATTTATACTGAATATTTACAAAAGTTTGTAGATAAATTGATTAAATATATACTGTAGGATCTATATGCATCTCTGAGTTTGAGAAAAAGAATCACTGAACAAATTGAACAAATCGGAAACTTTTACTGTACCTCAACTTCAATCCATTGCTTCGAACAATAAAAATCCAACAATAAGCACTTGAATTCCCGTTTCTTGTATCCATGGGCCTTAATTGTTTAACAATCATAATATTAATTGCATGTGAGCCATTCTGACCAGAAACACGATTTACGAAATCGCAATGACTGGTCAGAACGTTTGATTTTATTCCCAGCTCTGCCGTATATTATTGTCTAAATAATGCTGTTAATCAGATAGTGCTGATTATACTGTATGCCGAGCTCATTATATCTCGGTTCTTAATGGTGTTTATTCTTACTGTATGCTTTCAAATATATAAATACGCAAATGCTGATAGGAGTATGCTTACTAAATAAGGTACGTCCCTGAGTGTAGCGGAGCATAACGTATAGACGATATTTGTTGAATGCAGTGTAAGATCGAAGTTGGTCATAGAGATATTGACGTCGCGTAAGCTAGCCCGGTACATAAACGTAACGTCAAAATCTGTCAAATAAAATCGATCTTTGACGCTTAGTCAAGGCGCTAGTTTTTATTTATACTTAACCGGCATATTTTATTTTAAATTACAGTTTAATAATTGTTCAAGTTAGAATTAACATCGTCACTGTAGTAATTTTATCAAATAATGTGTTCATTTTAGAACAGTTTTGCTCAGTTTGTATTCATTGTATTTTATATTGTTCTATAAATGCCCTTTTGATAAATTCAAATAACCGCTCATGTTTTGAGTTATTTCATGTAATTAACAACGTTTGACAATTAATATTTTAATAAATGCGTCAAATAAGTATACAGTATTTTTCAATAACCATATTTCCTTGCATATATATATTTGCTACGCTAAGTACGGTGGCCTTTTATCTCTTAATCAAGTCTTGGTTCAAAAATGTCCCATGCGTTGCATGGAAATAATACTCATGGATACTTCATCACCAGCTTGAAATTCAGCATCTTTTTATTATGGTGCGGCTTTCGTAACGAAACAACGCTTGTAATCGCAAGTATATTTCCTGGAGAAACAACACTGCTTATTTCTGGTTCTTCGGACAATGATTTGTCCAAACTGTCAGTAGATGGTGTTCGCAAAGGTTGAATTATTATTCTATTCATGGGTCCTAGCGTTTCATGACTAACACACTCGTAATACATATTATACACAGGAATCGCACGAATAACACGATAAGTCCCGTTTTCTTACTGATCCGTCACTGGCGCTAAGAACTTGGTGGATTTATCGGTTCTCTTTTACGGGCGAGAAATAAAGATCATCTTTGTCATCTCGGTTGACAGTTTCCGAGCCCAGGGAACAATAAACATGCAATAACAGATACTGATCTCACTAAATATGTACGTAAACAGCGTCAAAATTCCAAGCGTTACAATTTTCCTCCACACAGATTGTTGTAAATTAATAGTATTTCTTTTTGTTTAACCTGCTTAATATTTTACGAATCGATTCTAACGAAAAACACTATTATCGAAATCAACTTATGTTAAGTTCGCTTAACTACTTACATATTTTACAGTATACCGATTATGCGCAATTATTTTAAAAAACGTTTTTCCCCTAGACGCGTTTTAATGATTTTTATACACACTACTACGTGAAATTCTATAAAATTCATTTAAAAGAGCAAAACACTATTATATATTTCAATTTATATGACGAAATGATGAAAAATAGTATATAAAAAGCGCTTACCATTTTAGCTTTCGTTGATTTATTTTTTTTCAATCTTACATGTTTATCAATTATCTTTCAACCGCCAATACCGAAATCTGGTTGAACGTTCGAATATTTCCGGTCAGTATTTAAATTGACGTCATATCCGTAATGTCGTGCAGTACTTTCATGTGAAAAATATTACATGGAACGATTATAGCTCGAGTACAAAAAGAAATATAGTACATCTATCGGTTACATCTTACACGACGTTTTCTCTATGACTTTTCTTTCTTTTCACGTTGTATTTGATATTCTATGTACAACAAGAACATACAATTTATACGACATTAATCCGCAATACATTACGAACAAATCGATGTATAGTACTGTACCAGAATTAGTGACATAAATTTTACAAATCGACAATGTGTATATGGGGTAGGCTTATTTTTACGTTGTGCGACGTCATTATTTTCACGAGTGGCGCAGCCAGGAGTGAAAATATCTAGTTTCTATGACCACGAATGAAATAAAATACGATCTTATATTGTAATAAACAAATTTTCTTTTTATTTTATGCTTTTGAACGATAAGTAAAAAAAAATGCGCGAGATATGATGCAGCGTCACAAGTTTTGTGTATTATAACGTCATAAATATGACGTCATTATGATTCAAAATTGTCGATCACTGCTGTGTTGGGAAAATAGTGCCACTCTAACTGCGTCGTTGTCGCTTAATTATCTTTGTATTGAATTTTATTACGTGTTTTCTGTTGTTTAAAAATGCCGATGTTTAAAAAAAGTTAAAAGTAGTTCCATATAACCAAGAGTGAAATTATCAAACGTTATCATTTCACTCGACCTTGAGTGAAATGATCGGGTTATCATTCACTGGTATTCTCCACTCATTCACCGCATAGCATGAAATAAAACGCAATCTGTCATAACACAGCATCGCATTTTTGTACTAGATACTATCGAATTATGTCGTTAAGAGATGACTTGTTACTTCCTCAGAAATTTCGCTTTAAAAATATTTATATGCTACAACGATTGAAATCATAGTACCCAGACGTCTCTATGGTTCTTCATTGCCGGAAGTTGGTCCAACTCCACTTCCGTCCCTCCGTATTTGTAGTGGAACTCTCTGATCCGGTTCTCCAGTGTATTCGGCGTCACGCTTCGACGTTCAAACTGCATTGATATAGAGAAAATAAGTATGGCGGCAATGAAAGAATAATTAATCAATAGCGTTCAACCGGTTAGAAAATACATTTATCATGAATTATTTAGTATTATAATACCTCACCCTTCTGTTTCCCTTCTTTGCTCATATTAAAACGGACCAGTCAATAATTGGAAATATCATAGTGCAGTATCACTTGCTATGACATCTAGGACATAAATATAGAAGGTTTATATATCTATGGTCTTGGAGATAGACAAAGTGATCGGAGTTAAAAGGCGCTTATGAAACAGTCGGTAACACTGATCTCTATTAATATAGATCAATGGTCACTAAGTTACTCCGTGATACAAAAGCGCATTGTTTATCCAGACGACATCTGACTTTTAAAATGGCAACATGGTTTGACTTAAAAAGTATTTCTTCTCCAAAATCTTTGTTTCGGTATAATAAAATAAATATTGCATTCTTGGATGGAGATAGTGCACTTTTGTCAACCCTCGAAAAATACTGTTGCATGCGGGTTCGCCTTGGGCATCAGTATTTCCTCGGGTTGACAAAATGCACTATCGCACTCAATGAATGCAATATTTGTAAAATATATTATTATTTTTTTACAAATGCGGTATTTGAAAAAGAAGTCACAAGAATGTGAATGTTTTGCCATCATCCATAAATATTAAGATCCAAAACGTATACTGAACGAATTAATAAATAGTGAAAAAAACATCGAAAAAGACAAATTAAAACTATGAGCAAAGGTATAGTAGCAAAGGAAGCTATTGTTAAACGTTTGAAAAAAGGGTAAGATTGTCCATGTATTGCAAATGAATAAACTTATATAACCTGGAGTGTTTTGTATGTATTGGTGCTGGCGACGCTTTTATACGTGGACGGTCTATTGATCGGTAAGGCAGTCCGACTTCTGTACCAAGTTTTGAAAGTTGCCGGGCGGGTGCTTGTGTACGCTGGATCGAACGCGTCGAAAAACTCGTCTTCCTCGGGTATGACGTCACGATTTTGATACGTCGTATCCTGTTCTGATACGTTATCGTCGATCAGCAACTAATTTGTATCGAAAAACAGCTATAAATATGTCCAAATCTGATTGGTCTTCGATATTTGTATGCATATAGACATAAACAAAAGAAAATACCATCGTATGCTAGTCTATATGCATACAACTAAACTTTTAAAGAATTTACGTATGGGACACGGAGCAGCAACACAAACCATGTTATAAGTCAGTCAACAGAATCGTTATGTAGTATTTATTTCAAATTATTTGTATTCCATATCAACAATTGATTTTTTTTTTTTAAATCATTAACATTAAAACGCAAATACGTTCGCTATAAAGTAACCTAATGCTAGATATATACATATATATATATATATATATATATATATATATATATATAAAGGTATAAGGGTTAAGAACCATTAATTATATTAAGTAAGCATCATAAACAGCTAAGAACTGTCGTTTTCTTAAAAGGGACGTCAAATTTTTCAATCATACCTCCTAGCAGCCTGACCTTTTAACACTTAACTAGCAAATACTATGTTTTGCCAAACCCATATTACGGTACATACTGTAGTGTAGTCCCGGTTTCTAGTGCTCATCAATACACGCGGGTCACGGCGGTCCATCATCTTGATGAAGTTCCTCACCAGGCGGTTACCATAGCGACGGTATCTGAGGACGTTGTATTCCTCGTCTAGCACGCGTTCCGCTTGGTAGGACACGTCGACGTCATCGCAGACTGGCGTCACGGAAAACTAAACGTCGTAGATCGCATTAAGCATATTTAATTGGGTTTTACACAAAACTGACATTGTGTTATAAATGGTAGCTTGACTAAAATGTCTAGTGCGATGCATATTAAATGTGCCTCGTAGTTATGGAATTCAAATATCCTGTACTTTAGGGAAACGGTACTTCTAACTCGAACCAATGAACCAGTGACTGCATCTACCTCATGTACACGTTATAAAATCATGAATTATAATTATAAGTTGTAAGTGTACCTCTGTCGATAACTAATGAACCATAAACTGCATCTACTTAATACAATTTCATAAAACAATGATAGGAATTCGAAGTTGTAGTGGAGGTAATTTGATATTGTGTTTATGGTCATTTTGAAGCCAATATCTGCCTTTCACAACTGACCCGCATGATCATTTCCTCCAGTTCTTTCTGACTGGACACGAACGTGCCCTCCATGCGCAGTTTCACCATCAGCTCGCTCACCGGGTCCCTCAGTTGTTGCAGACTCAGGGGCTTCCGGTCAGTCTTCGCCGCCGCCAGGCAGCCTCGCCTCACGTACTTCGGCGCTGGCGCTGAAGAATATATATGAGGCGTGTCGGGGGAAACACGGGCTAAATGCATGTGCATAAAGTGTCTTCCCGGTTCAGCCTGTGCAGTCCGAACAGGCTGATCCGGGACTGCACAGACTGATCCGGGACGGCACTTTCCGCCTACAGTGGTTTTATGTTTAGAAGAGACTTCCTTAAAACAGAAAATACCATAAAGTCGGAAAGTGTCGTCCTGGATCAGCCTGTGCGGACTGCAACAGGCTAACCCGGGACGACACTTTACGCACATGCATAAACCCGGTTTTCCCATGAAACACCTCTTATGTATTTTCTTCAGCACACTGAGATTTAAAGTAGTTTTAGGTAACTTCTATTAAATCACAAAGCAATTGTGTGTATATTTTGGATGGTTAATAGCCGTTTCATCAAATGCCAATCAAATGCAAACTAAATTAGTTTTTTATTCAGTTATTGGACTCGGATGTCAAATGTTTGGAACAGTTAACCTAGTTTACACAATGTGGTAAAGTTGTGAAGCGCTTGTGAAACTCGATGAATGGACATTAATTGCGGGAAGAGTTTCAAATCGAGGTTTGAAATCAATAGCAGCTGTTACCTTCTGGTTTTCAACCCTCGAATTGTTAGTTGCAAAACCTGGGGGAAAAAATGCCCTCGTGTGAACATAACAGGATTAAAATCAAAGCGTTGAATGACAAGAAAACGGTTTAATTATTTATTTCTAGTTGTTGTTTTCTTAGCCGAAATCTTCATGGTTCAATGGCCATAAACGCCGGAGGCCAAGAACATGCCATCACAACGTACGTTGAAACAAAATCAAAAATATCATAACAACGAGATTGCCCTACGACTGCCCTACTACTTACCACCAAACTCTTGCGTCCTCTCTCGAATGCTTTTCCTCAGTGCCGCCCTTTGTTTCATCCGCTCCTTGTACATGAGAGCCCGGGGGTCGCTGTGAGGGGCAAGGGACGCCTTGTCCTGCTTGAAGTACTCCAGAAGCTCCAGCATCGCCGCCTCTCGCTGCCGCTGCCGCTCGACGTTCAGCGTTACGGTCACTTGGAAATACAGAAATCAAAATGTTGTATGTCATATTTACTCGGATATAAACTGTTCTACATGCGAGTGTCGTTTTGCCAGACGCCAAATTCAATAGGAAATCAACAGTTTAAAGTTTAAACTTTAAACAATGACTGTAACTTTGCCAGACGTCAAATTCACTAGGAAATAAACAGTTTAAACAATGATTGCAACTTTGCAGACGTTAAATTGAATCGAAAATAAATAGTAGAAAATGTGCGTGTCACTTTGCAAGATGTAATATTCCCTGGGAAATAAAGCTGAAAATGTGAAGGCCACTTTGCCAGATGACATATTCTCTATGAAATAAAGAGTGGAACATGTGAGTATCAATCAACCAGATGTCACATTTACTAGGAAATAAATAATAAGCGTCACTTTGCCAGATGCAACATTTACTGGGTAAAAAAGCTGCAAATATAAGTGTCACTTTGCCTATCACTAGGAAATAAATATTGTTTAATGTGAGTGTAACTTTGCACAGATGTCATATTCACTAGGAAATACATTGTACACTTTTTAAAACGTCATACTCACATTATTCACTAGAAAATAACCAGTTCGAACTATGATCATCACTTGCTATATGTCATCTTCAATAGAAAAAAAAGTTCTAACTATAATCATCACTTGCAATTATGTTTTCTTCACTAGAAAAAAAAAAGTTCGAAATATGATCATCACTTGCCATATGTTATCTTCACTAGGAAATAAATTGTTTAAACTATGATCATCCCTTACAATATGTTGATCATCACTTGCTATATGTCATCTTCACTAGAAAAAACAGTTAACACTATGATCATCACTATCTATATGTTTATCATGACTTGTTATATGTCATCTTCACTAGGAAAACAGTTTACACTATGATCATCACTTGCTATAAGTTGATTAACACTTGCTATATGTCATCTTTAGTAGATTATAAAAAGTTTGAACTACGATAATGACTTGCTATATATGGATCATAACTTGTTATATGTCATCTTTACTACGAAATAAACAGTTTGAACTATGATCATCACTTGCTTAATGTTGATCACCACTTGCTATATGTCATCTTTACTAGGTCATAACCAGTTTGAACTATGATCATCACTTGCTATTTGTTATCTTCACTAGAAAATAAACAGTTTGAAATAAGATCATCACTTGCTATATGTTGAAAATCACTTTCTATCATCTTTTGTTATCCTCACTAGGAAAAAAACAGTTCGAACTATGAAAATCACTTGTTGTATGCTATCTTCACTAGGAAATAAACAGTTCGAACTAAGATCACCACTTGCTATATGGTAACTTCACTAGGAAATAAACAGTTCGAACTATGATCATCACTTGCTATGTGTTATCTTCACTAGGAAAAGAACAATTCGAAGAATGGTGGTCGCTGTGAGTGTCTCTTTTACCGACGTCATATTCAACAGGAAATAAACAACACAAACTACGATGTCACTTGTCATGCGTTATATTTTTAAACTGAATTCAATCGTTAGTAATTGCAATGAAGTGAATATACTCGTCAGTAAAATAAAGGATGAATAGACAATGATCATATGTTACAAATATGCACCTGATTTCGCCTTCTCTTTCGGTTCCCTCTCAGCCAGTGCATAGAGCGTTTGGAACAGCGGCACTTTGTCACCCAGGCTGTTTTCAAGGCGATGCTGCATTTTCATGTGCACGTACGACCAGATCATGTGCGCCGCGTGCTGGTAGCGCTTGATCACGCGCCTGCAATAGAGATCTAACTACCATGTATATAACCTGATCTGTTTATATCATCGAATAAGTCATCATCTTCCTCGTCGTCGTTGTCAACATCATCATCATCAACAACATTGTCGTCGTCGTCGTCGTCATCATCATCATCATCATCATTACCATCATCAACGACAACAAGAACATCAACATTATCATCATCATCATCATCATCATCATCATAATTATAATATAAAAAAAATAAATGTCAGTAAGAGTACTCTTTGAAATACACAAGCGAATGAATTTGACACTTGAAAACGTTTTCTCAATAAACTTCAATTTTAACAACAGAAATATAAACGATGTATTCAATCAATAATAACTTTCCTAAATGCAATAACTACGTTGACGCCTACCGGAAAGGCTTCAAGCTCAGCGTGTACACGTCACAGTCGTGCAGGCACCTCAGACTGGCCATGTGTGTTCGCAGGTGCAACATGATCTCCGTGATGCCGATCACCTCGCGCCTCTGGATGGCGCAGATGCTCACTTCCTGTTTCTTGGTGCCGCCTTTCTCTCGCGCCGTCCGCCGAGAAACCTCCCCGGCGAACTCGTACTTCCGCTTGTAAAACCGCCGGCGGGAGTCTCTGAAATCACGGAATGTATTGGACAATTGTGTCCTGTACAGTGAACCATACATAAGCGCTTGCATTAATATTGTTTACGCAGCAAATTAAGACGGGTCTTGAACAATGCAAATGAAATTATAAAATATAAAAAATAAATATCGAATTTACATACACATATTAACTTTATATTTAAAAACATTTATTTATAATTAAGTAAGTAAAGCAGCACACCATATCTTATTGTATGTACATGTAATTTTATATAAGATGGGCGACCACCCACCAGCAACTGAGTGGTGGCCGCAGAGATGTAATGCTTATGTAATGGTTATGGTGGTCGAAAGATCGATCCCCACTCGGGGAGCGTTCCAATTATCATTCTCAACAGACAGCAAGTACCGGTTCCAACCAGGAAACGGACTCGAAAGTGTCTAAAAAAGCCTCTGCCTTTCGACACAATCGAGACACAATCGAGCTTACCGGTAAATAAATAGGTTTAAACTGACTGGTGGCCAAGTTCTCACCTGAGCCACTCGCACTCGTTGTAGTAGACGTCCCCTAGCGCCTCGAAGGGCCAGTAGGCCGGGTACTGGTGGCGGTGGCGCCCCGGCTCCACAATCATCTCCGCACTTCCGCTGCAGCAGAATACTTACAATGAACGGTCCGCAGATTGCGCTGAGACGCAGATACCATAAAGTCCAATCAAAGATTTTATACATTGATTGATACGTCTGTAATTCAATAACGTATAAGCGCAACACGATAAGATTTACATTTAACATGTGTTAGTTTTTTCAGAAACAAAAATTTACGTTATAATATTCGTGAAATTATTTCGATATGGTATCTAGCCGCAACCTTTTATGTATAATAACTAATAAGTATTATCGTTAACTATTATAATAACTATATTTTACTTGACGATAAAGGCGAGTTTATTGATGGGGTCCCCCTGCTTGACGATGAAGTTGCCCGCCAGGTGTCTCTCGGTCTTCAGCCCAATCTGCAGCATGCCCCGCGTGTGCAAAGGGAGACCACTGAAGAACGGGTGCACGTCCACGAAGTTCACCATAGTTGTCGTCTCCTTCTCGTGGTGGGACTGAGAAAGAGTTAGCATTGAAGTTGACATTTATTATGTCGTTGAAACCTTTTTATTTACGCTCGATTGTGTCGAAAGCCGGAGGGTAATTGAGACACCGTTGAGAATTCCGTTTTCTGGGTAGAGCCAGCACTTGATGTATTTTGACAATGACCATAAGAAACGTTGATGTATTTGAGAATTATCATAAGAACGATCCCCGAGTAAGGATCGAACTAACGGTCTCCCGGCGGACACCATATCCATTACACCTCTGCAACCTTTAATTATTTTCATTTACTAATTATTTTTATCATAAATAAGCTCACACTAAAAAAAACTGCGCTCGTTGTTTTAAATTCCCATTCAAAAAACACAGATTTGCATTTTGTATAAATAACTATTTTACCACGTGGTCGCGTCTTAATTATGGAGCCAGATGTTGTTCGTGTAGAAACGAAATTAATTGTGATTACAAATAACAAACAATTTGTACACTAATATTATATTGTTCTTGTTTTTTGTTGATGTTTTTTTTCTTGTTTTTGCAGTTGGTTATTGTTGATGCTTTCGCTATTGTTGTGTTGTTGTTGTTTTCCTACTCCATGTTACAATAAGAAGGGTAGGGATGGAGTTGTTTTTTTTACTTTTTAAAAGTAAAATCATACAAGCGAAACGAATCGCAAACACTTAACCGGCAATACTATTCATCCATAATATACCACCAAAGCATATAAAGCGTCTTTTCGACACGGATCATCTAGTTAATCACGATTAACTCCCTTGAAAAATAAAAATCTGACGAATTCAGATTTTGCGGAAAACGCTCATTTCTAAAAGCTTTAGGGTCGGGGGTTTTTGCTAAGTAGGGTCGGTTTGCCCGAAACACAGAATATTTTTGTTTTGGCCTTACCTTAACGAACTCGTTGAACGTGTGTTCATAAAGCACCATGACGTCAGTCGCCTCGTCTGCGATCACGGACGCGTTGAACACGTTGTCTTCATCCAGCAGCGTCACTTCGTCGAAGTATTTACCTTTCTCTGAAAAAAAGATCTAAGGTTGGATTCTTAACTCGGGCTGCCATGGCGGACAGTTGCGTCAACTTTATAATTCAAATAATTCAATAGATATAACTCCAAATAATCCCAAAATATCAAGCTTCACATAAAAACGTACCAGAGAGGAGAATTACCGCGTGTTTGTCCTCGATTTGCCATTCTCACTACAGAGTAATGTCTACCGTGTGGATTCTTATATTGGAGCTATATAAGAGTGATATAAAGTAAAAATAAATGTATCGTTCCTAGACTAATAAAGACATTACCATAGTTGAGAACAAACTTTCCAAGACGCGATCTCGCGTTCTTCTTTTTGGAGCTTTTGGATTGGCGAGATTTCGGCGTTGCCGTCTGCTGACGACTAAATACTTCCGGTGTTGCGTCCGGGGCGCGTTCTGGGGTCTCGGTTTGGTTTACACGGGAGGCGATTTTAGTGACATCCGGCGTCAGCTTCGGCGTGCCTTCTGATGGAGAAGATAGTACTACCTCCGGTTGGGCAGTTTCTGTGATGTCATCAGTCGCACCCTTTTCTACACTGACGTCAGATTCTGCGTCACTGGCGTCGTTTTCTGGTTGTTCGGGGACCGGTTCGTAAGCCTGAATGAGATTAAAGGCATTTACAGTGTTTTCTTTTTATTTATCCTGTCAGATCTCGTTTTTATTTCTAGGTAAGTATTACAGCCTTAAGTTTTTCGTTTCCCTTCCGAATATGATTCAATCGACCTTATAATATAGGGACTAAACGATGCATATGTAACCCCTTTTTTATTATTATGAGGTTTCAGCTGCTGAAAAAATGGCTAAAAGTCCTTTTCTTCTAATGGAGCCCGTTTATTGGATACATGAGCTTTATATCACAACCAATGACAATTCTTGTAACACCCTTGCCTCTGTCATGCGGGACTGCGGCGTACGCCTCGAGGTTCCGGAAGAAGCCGACTTGGGCTTCAGACTTCTCTTCTCTCCCATGGCCACCGCGATCAGTACGTTCTCGATAGAACTTCCGGAGCTCTGTCGGCGCTTCCCCTGAGCTATGAACGGGTTGACGTATATGGAGGCGGATCCACGCAGCAGGATGAAAAACCGGAACGGTTCTGAGCTGTTATGGAGTCAGGAAACTAATGAAGTATGTCGTGGGAAACACGGGCTTAATGCATGTGCGTAAAGTTTCGTCCCGGATTAGCCTGTGCAGTCCGCACAGGCTAATTATAGACGGCACTTTCCGCATAAAGTGGATTTATGTTTAGAAGAGACTTGAAACAGAAATTACCATAAACGCGGAAAGTGCCGTCCTGGAATAGCCTGTGCGGACTGCCCAGACTACCGGTAATCTGGGACAACACTTTACGCACATGCATTAAGCCCGGTTTTCCCACGACACGCCTCAAATATAAACGCTACCACATTGTCAGAATTAACGATGTCCACTTTTATTATTGATTTATTGTGCTGTCTCTTTTATATTATTTGCTTCGTTAAAACGAAGAGCTGACGCGCAAGAACGGAAATAAACTAATTTACGGACAGTACCTTTTGTTAAAATGATCACATCGATTATATTTTATTGAGTATCTGGATTGTTTTACGCCAGTCACTCTTTCTGTAATGGATGTTAGACATTTACTCGAACATCCCCCCCCCCCCATAAAATATTCATTTTCTCTTTGTTATTGAAAATGAAAATGGTGGGATGAAATCGTTATAATTATTGGTCTTTCACGTGGCTTCATTGGCCTAGAGGTTGGGCATGCATTTATCACACGTTAAGCATTGTACACGTTGAAAAAATTATTTACGTTTAGAATTGCTCACATTTAGAGTAACTAACGTTTAGAATTGCTCAAGTTTAGAATTGCTCACTTTTAGAATTGCTCATGTTAAGAATTGCTCAAGTTTAGAATTGCTCACCTTTAGAATTGCTCAAGTTAAGAATTGCTCAGCTTTAGAGTTGCTCAGCTTTAGAATTACTCACCTTTAGAATTGCTCAAGTTTAGAATTGCTCACGTTTAGAATTGCTCATCTTTAGAATTTGCTCACGTTTGGAATTGCTCACCTTTAGAATTGCTCAAGTTTAGAATTGCTCATCTTTAGAATTGCTCACCTTTAGAATTGCTCACGTTTAGAATTGCTCACCTTTAGAATTGCTCAAGTTTAGAATTGCTCACGTTTAGAATTGCTCACCTTTAGAATTGCTCACCTTTATAATTGCTCAAGTTTAGAATTGCTCATGTTTAGTTTTGCTCATGTTAAGAATTGCTCAAGTTTAGAATTGCTCACCTTTAGAATGGCTCACCTTTAGAATTGCTCACGTTTAGAAACCGGTACTCATCTTTAGATTTGCTCACGTTTTGAATTGAGGAGCAATTAGAACAAGAAATAACACTTACCTCGCCCTGCGCATCCCTTGCTGAAGCAGGAGTTCATCCGTGTCCAGCGAGAGACATGCGGACTTCCGTATCACCTCCTTCACTGCAGCTGGAATGAGCCCATTGCAATTAGATCATTAACAGGACGAGTATACATACACATGTATTATTTTATCAGGAACAATTCTGGAAAATGTAAATGTACTTCTCAATTGTCATGACAGACAGACAGACGGACAAACGGACGGGCGGGCGGGCGGGTTGGCGGGCGGGTTTGGGCGGGCGGGAGGGTTTCCTGCAGGCAGACAGGGAAGCAGACAGGCAGGCAGGCTCATAGACAGCAGACAGGCCGGCAGACAGACGGACGGACGGACGGACGGACGGGCGGACGGGCGGGCGGGCGGGCGGGCGGGCAGGCAGGCAGGCATGTGTGTTTAAACACAGAGTTTACAGTTTACATCACATTCAAATTTACTATCTGGAACAATGATATAGCGAACATGTACTTATAAAACTATCAAAAGCAATAACACTTGAAAGTCACTAATTTACTCAAACACAATAAAATATGCTACATAAACAGTTATTTCGAGGCAAATTAAGTAACAATTGTTTGCATCAATTAATGTGAGGTTAAGTTAAATAGACGGATTTGTATTGAATGTGCGTAGTAACCAAGGATGGCCAATGAAGGCCCGAAAGCTGAATTTCTGACGGGGCCCCTGGTGGGGCCCTTTTCAATTCTATATCACAGGGGTAGACTATCGCCTTGTAATACCGACAAAGACCGTCATGGACAGCATTTGGAGCTCATATTTAAATAAATGTTTGGCTGCTAGGGCCATTGTAATCGAAATTGAAAAATTGAAATTGTTAGACACAATCTCAATTTGTACCCGCTAATTGGATAATGTCCATGATTAATATGAAATAATATTAATTCGGAAATGTACATTGGGAAGAATATTTAGTTCGAGTAATAACATGTATATTGAGAAGATATATCTCACAATTAAATAATGAACATAATTGGCATTACTTAAGGTATTTATTAATAATTCAGTTCGATATAAAATACACGCGTATAATTGCATTACGTCAAAATGGCCCATGTGCATTAATCAGAGGAAAAAAAAGCATAAAACAGCCTGCATTGTTAAATATAAATTACACAGCACACTTAAAAACTTAAATGGTCAACAAGTTCCGCACAATTATTAGTAAATAAATTTAGTTCTACAATTTGTTAAGTTATTATTAACATATATTTATGCTGTGTTGTGTACCTTCATGTTTATTCTTCTGTTCTGGCCGGCAACAAATAAAAATAGTCCGATAAGTCGTATATCTTTATTAATTTTGTTTAGTAGTTTGTAGTTTCATATTTTATTTAAGTGACACTTAGTACATACATATTACGGTATCATATACAGTCACGAACAAGAAAAATAATGAAATTTATAATAATTTAGGAAATGTTTTATATAAATAATTGCAGTACTACCCTGCCATGCACATAGCTTACGAGTCACTAATCAGATATGAATAAGTGTAGTAGTCTTATACGTTCCACGAAATAAATTATGAATCATACTTGTAATATAACAGCATTTATTTGATGGGAGTTCCAAGTTACGATATATTTGTCGATAGTGTACAATGTTGCAGAGTGAGCATAATTAAGTAATCTCGTCACACACAGTATGTTTTCTTGTTTTAATAAACAGTCCTGAATAAATAAAGCAAATTTATAAATCAATCTTGTATCTGTCTATATATGATGAGTTTCGTGGGAAACACGGGCTTAATGCATATGCGTAAGGTGTCGTCCCGGATCAGCCTGTGCAGTCCGCACAGGCTAATCCACAGCGGCACTTTCCGCTTTAATGGTTTTTTTATTGTTTCAAGGACGACATTTGTAAACATCAATCCACTGTAGACGGAAAGTGTCGTCCTGGAATAGCCTGTGCGTACTGCACAGTCTAATCCGGGACGACACTCTACGCACATGCATTCAGCCCGGTTTTCCCACGACACGCCTCATATCTTTATTTCTATATAACATAATTGTGAACTGAAAGTGTCATGAATAAACACGATGCGTCAACATGATTCGTTAAGAAATAACACCAAATATTACGTGTGTCAACACGATTCATTAAGAAATAAAACCAAATCTTACGCGTGTCAACATGATTCATTAAGAAATAAAACCAAATCTTACGCGTGTCCAGATTCTGCAGCAGGCCCACGCGACGTCGCAGCCACGTGACGTATGAGCCAATCTCTACGTCATCACGTGTCATGTGATCCTGTCCTAGCAACTCGAGAAAATCACGCAGCTTCTTTGACATGTCTCTCCTAGTCAAGGTTCTGTTCTTTTATATGAATTATACTGTAATTTTGATAAATAATAATAATAATGATGATAATAATAATAATACTTTTACGAGCTATCTCCACATTATATTACAAACACTGTAGTTCGTCTTTTAACTGTTTAAAAAGCAAGTATTATACTTTAAACTCAGAAATAATTGAAATTGTAATTTTTTGAATGCCTTATGGACATTTTCTCGTAGCTGTGTAGCAATTATTTGATTGCGGTGATAAGTGGGTGGCTAATTAAGTAATTAAACTACAAATGTTCATTCTTCGGCGTTGTTTTTTAATAGTAACAATAGGGCTAGGTATGCTCAGTTCGTTTCAATAAACGCATCCACACTTTTGTGTTATTCCGTTTGTTTGAATACTTTCGGTTGTCATTCGACGATTTCATTTTCCGAAGTGCTGGTTCACACATATTTGCGGACTATTTAATGTTAAAGTCCCATTCTTCTCAGCGAGATACGCTACTAAAGCTTAATATTAGTGAAAGATTTTAACCATTGATTGTATTCAAGTAATTACATTTAACCATTGTCATGTGTAGGGGTAACAGAAGATAAAGCAGTATCTTGAGCATTATTGCTATCTACATGTATTTTGTATACATTTTTGCATGACTATTTCTAAGTTAAAATATATAAAAAATCAACTCGAGTTTCATACAGATTATGTATAATGCTAATTATTTGTAATAAACTGTTGGTGATATATAATGGAGAGCTTAAAGGCCTAGTTTAAGCCTTCTTTATTTGACCCCCCCCCCCCCCACAAATCCGGGGTATTCTACCCCTGTGTATTGGCACCCCGCTGTGGTCACAGTGTGGCGACCCTCATATCAGCTAATATCAATACACTGCTGCAGAGAAAACAGTGCACTTAGCCATTGCTCAGTCAGCTGAGAGAAAATATTGCAGATAATGATAAGATATTTTTTGGTGGACCAATACACAGAGTGGAAAACCCCACAGAGACGCCAGACATTTCTTAAACTAGGCCTTTAACTCCGAACACGGGCCTTAGTGTCAAAGGGTTCTTATGGTTGCGCGCGCATTTCAAAGTTGGCACACTGCGAAGCGCAAACAAACGGCGGGCAATTATGACTTTCGAGTATTATCTGAAAAAGGGGGACAGACGTGTACTTGTATGTCAACTTTGGAGTGCGCGCGCTTCGATTACCGCCCTTGATTAAGCAGTGTACAGCAATTTCTGACATTTCTTTGCAAATGGATACAAGAAAAAACGTCGCATATACGTTGAATAATATTCATTGTTTACATAATAAACGTACAATCATATGTGCAGATAGTGAGCGTTTCTCTGGTTTGTGTCTACTCCGCAAGATATATAAAGATTAGCATGTGCAACTATCTCACTGCTCAGCGCGGCGCAAAAATCGATACTTCCCACGTAAAATTTACATTGATTTGATAGGGGGCGTTAAATATTATTTGCCGTAACTTGCTAATTTTTGTACTCTCACAAAAGTACAAGCGGATTTGAAAAGAGAATATATGCTCTTTTACATAGTACTATTTATTTTATTTCATTTAAAAATTTAAGCGGGGGAATTTGCACTTTTGTAACATCACCCTATTTCCTATAGAAATCAATAGAACTTCGGTCGGAAATATGGTGCATTTTCAACTTTATCGCATAAAACAATAAACTTCCCCTTATTTGTTTGTTTGTTTGTTTGTTTGTTTGTTTGTAAATTTAGATTATAACTGTAAATGATTAAAAAAATTTAAGTTAAAATATTAATTAAAGCTTTATAAATCAAATGAAAATGGGATCATGCAGGCACTATATGGGTCGGTGGTATAATCAGCTGATAACGATCATTATACATGGGTGCTGTCCTAATTGTTTTTAACATTATATTGTTGGCTCCTAAGTGCCAGTGTTTTTTTCGGCGTAGCTGTCTAAGATCACTTTTGACCTAGATTTCTTGAGATAATTTCATGCAGCGGGAATACTGAATGCCAATAGAATTGGGCAAATTTTCTAATGTTAGAGTATGCAAACTTACAACAATGGTATGATGTCTACCAATAACTGTTGCATATTTTTGGAGATTAAAATTTACATAATTGTTTACATAAGCGGTTAAAATAAAGTTATAAACATATCTTCATCATTCACTCTAGAATTGAACATAATTATGAAAATTTTTACTCATTGTATGTCATGAACAGAATGTAATATTCATTCACATAAATGAAATAGTTATTGTGTTTAGCCTACAGCAGCGGCACGCTCTATAAATAGCAATTACAATGATCCAATTGGTTGACCGATATCTGATAAGTAATACACAAGCTCTGAAACTTTTCGGAGCCATACGTAGATTTTCGGTGAAGATCAGTATGAAATGGTCTAGATAGAGTATTCAACACCCTCCAGAGACAGGGTTGCGTCATTGTAAAAATAGCGCGCGGCATAACTGTGCTAATACACATTCATCAATTAGCGTCCGGAGAATCATAAACCCGAGAATTTCAAGAAATGGGGAATTTATATTTATAAACTTACTGTGCATGTTAATTTATATTTGAATTGCGGTTGCGTTTTATTAAGTATTATTTATTATTGCACCTTTGTATCAACTTCTCCAGATGATGTCATTCAATCCCTTAAAAATATTTAACATCTTTCTGTAAATAAAATGTTGTGCAAGTTACGTTTACAGTATTTTGCATAGCATGAATACACTATTTGCAAAACTAAAACTGGTCGGATAAGTTTTCTTATGGTGTCCGAAAAATCTATAGTCCGAGAAGTCCCCTCAGTGGGGACCAAAAAAGCTGGGGTCCGAGAAGTCACGTAACCGATCATCTTGTCTCTCTTGTCTTATGTTTCGGGTAAAAAATGACATCTCAATATTAATTCCAACGCCGATTGTCTTTTTAAAGGACATTTATTGTTTGTCTTGACGACGGTGCGCCAACTTGTCTTAAAAGGGGCTATATCCTGATCTCCACGGATAGGCGAAGGTGACAAATGGGGCCACTAAATAATTTGCTTGTGTAATCCCCAATATGTCATTCGAAGAGAACCAGCTGCAAAGCATGCTTTGTGATATACCTGTTTTCTATCTAAATTACTGTTGCTGTTATTGTTTTTATCTTTTTCTTCTTCTTCGGATGATGATAGTGATGATGATTATGCTTATTATTATTATTATTATTGTTATTATTATTATTATTATTATTATTATTATTATTATTATTATTATATTATTATTATTATTAGCAGCAGCAGCAGTAGTAGGAGTAGTAGTAGTAGTTGCTGTTGTTGTAGTTGCTGTTATTGTTTTTATCTTATTTTTTTTCTTCTTCTTCTTCTTCCTCTTCTTCTACTTCTTCTTCTTCTTCTTATTCTGATTATCATTATTATTATTATTATTATTATTATTATTATTATTATTATTATTATTAGCAGCAGCAGCAGCAGCAGCAGTAGTAGTAGTAGTAGTTGTAGTTTGATGTAACTATTAAATTCTGAGGATTAAATGTTAACCTTAATATTTTCCAAAAGATAATAAAATTGGATAAAAACAGAGACAAGACAAGACAAGACAATAGTTTTATTCAAGATTAGTACAAAGTACATGATCTAGAAAAAAACCCCGAACATATATAAATTCTATACGCGGTCAATGCATTCGGAATTTGTTCTAAAAATCGTGAAATATATGCAAATTCAAAACGAAACGAATTAATTGCAGTATAACATAACATAAGTTGCAAACGTATGGAGAGTGATGTACATGTATATTATACATGAATAGATTGTCTAATTTCTAATGCATATTTAATATATTTGGCAACACTTTTAACAACATCAGAGTTAACTGATCCCATTAATGAATTGAACTTATACACAGATGGTCTATCGTTAAATCGTTTATCAAGAAATCGTCGCCTTACTGTTGAGTAACATGGACAAATGCATATAAAATGGTACACATCTTCTAAATCACGCCTTCCACAGTAGAGACAGTGCCTTTCATTTCTTGGTATATTATTTGAGCCATAGCGGCCTGTATGAATTCTTAACGAATGAGCACAAATTCTAAAACGTGTAAAAAATTTCCTGAGACTAGCAGGCAATATATCAAGATAACATTCGTACATAAAATTATTTTTGTAATAAACGTAATCCAACAGAATTGAACTACGTTGTAATGAACCATGCCATTCTTGGATAAAGTTATCAATTACACGTTGTTTGAAAATTAATGGAAAAGAACCATGGATTCTTTCGGGATACAAAAATACATCCGAAAAATCAAAATCATCTAAAAGTTCCTTCACAGAGGACACCCAGTTCGAGTGGCCTAATTTACAATCGTCTAAACCTCGACGATACAATGATGAAATAATAACATTATCACTTTGCAATACCTTACACTAGTAAGAAATGATGCGTGAATATCTTGATATATATAAGGGATAACGTCCAAGTTCGCCGTATACACCAATGGATGATGTAGACTTGCTTACATTCAAAATAGATTTGCAAAATTTTAAATGTACCCGTTCAATATCTTTAGACTTCGTAAAACCCCAAACTTCTGATGCATAATTAAGTGTTGATAAAAACAGAAGTGTGTTGCTTTATCTCTTGCATACTGATATATCATGAGAACATGCAGACACCACACAACACACTAAACAAAAGGAAGAACTTAAATTTAGATTTGACTGTACGTGAACTAAAACAATTACTGTCCAAAAAGGGTGTAAAAACAAAGCTGAGAAAAAAGAAGAAAAAAAAAAGAACTCCTGAAAGACACGTGTTAACTGTGTAACAATGTCGAATGTAGTAGTAGTAGTAGTAGTAGTAGTAGTAGTAGTAGTAGTAGTAGTAGTAGAAGTAGTAGTAGTAGTAGTAGTAGTTGTTGTTGTTTGTTGTTACTATTAAAGACTATGGATTAAAGACGTTCCCAACAAAAAGAAAATAATTGGGATAATTTCTCCTTTTGCTTTTCATTATTTCTTTATTGGTTACGCATGCGCAAATAAATTCCTTCTTTGTTACATATAAAATATTCAAAATTTGATCTCACTTTTCACCATGACCAAGCTACTTTCCAAAATATCACCATACATTGTTGGAAAGATGAGGACATAACCTTTTGAAAAAAACAGCATGTCAAAAAATTCTATGCGTTGTAACTCAAAATATTTACCTTAGAAAAAACACACCGGTTTTGACGGGCATGGAGGCTGCCATTTTGCGCATGAATACATGGGCCAACAGTTATGAAGCTGGGAACCACTAGACAACAAAGTAGTGCACAAAACAGCCTTTTTTCTTATTGCTTACATATATACCTTTAAAATGATACCAAAATAGATCATTTAAACTGTATTTTACAAATTATATGCGTCCTGCACTCAGTCACATGTGCTTATTATCTAACTGACAGCATGTAACCCTGAGGATGTGACTTCCGTTTTGGGGTAATTAGACCTTTAAGAGAACCCAACCCTTTCAAATTTGAATAAAAACCACAATTTTCATAAATCTGATCTATTTCGAGAAAGAACATGAAGTCCTATTACACTGGTTTAAAGATTTATTTGAAAACAAATAATTTGAAAATGTCACATATAATGGCGTTTTGAGGCAAAAATTAAGACGGACAAAAATGTACTTGGGTACGTCTGGAAAACATGATTTTAACTCAGAATTAAGCATAAGTTTGAGTTTTAATAGGCATAGCAGATACAATATATAAAGTCAGAAGTGAAAACAATCTTCATTGGCATTCTAAATGTTACAGAATAGGTTTTTAGTCAGTTTTGAACAATTGTTTTTTTTAAGTTTCTGCATTTTTGGGGGTAAAATCCATATAAATTAAGCATTTCAGATGCCATTTGACCCCAGAAAAGGGTTTGTTTACATACAATCAACAGATTTGACCTCCTGTCACACAACAAAAAAAGAATTTGACCCCAAAATGTCAATGCCAGATATTAATTAACAGTCTTCTGTCACACCTGAACCTGTTGGTGAGGTCAGCCGCCTGCAATCTTCAATCTGTTCCAGGTACTCTCTGCTGAGTAATCTGTGAAAATAAACAGGTTTTCTGTGCATGTTTACTCAATATTGTGATAACTAGTGTAACTTAGATACAATAGGTGTACATATACAATAGTTTACTAAGTTTTATTTACTGCGATAAGGCTAGTCGCTATGCCGGCTTCAGATTGTCGAGCTCATGTGCGAACAGATCAGTTCTAAGACGGGTTTGAGAGTCCCAAACAAGGGTTAAACTCTTGCCTTTCCTACTGGTGTTGATAAGAATAATGCCAGGCTGGACAAGAAAACATTAGATAGTAGAATACATGACAATAATCATGTACTAACCTTAAAAAATACCGATGGTACGGACACGACTGTGTCAGCTTTGCGGCCCCGCCCCAGTGTAGTGGCAAAGTTCAGTAGTTTTGATGACTCGTCACTTCACCCAGACTTGTATACCAATGAGATGATGGTTCCGGCTGAGGTCCTGGTTCTTTTTAACACTGCATTCAAAAAAACATACTCATATTAAACCAAACTGTGATGGTGATTAACATTTTGATGCCGCTATCTCCATTTGGTGGGGTCTAGGATGGCCTTAGCGGCTTAAGTGTTTTATGCATGCATTTCATGTATTTTTCAGCTGAAAGCCTGATTTAACTACAATTACAAAATAACGTATGAACTAAATAGGATCTGTTAACTTTGCAAATTAGGAAAATTGGTATTATTCAAAGTAGGCAGGTCGGACAATCATCATGGCCAAAGCATCGGCCAGTGCGGACACGACCTTTGCGGGCATTATTGTCAGTTACAGGTTCTTAAACTAAATATTCAGGATTACAACACAATGCATTATGACATTAATGAGAGAATTGTTGAAACTAATGCAAATTAATGTCAAAATGAAACTGAAAAACAACACGATGAACACAATGGCTCTCGGATTGCCACTCTGGGGGACATTTTGCTTTAATTTTCCCATAATTTACCCCCCTAATGCCCCCTAGAGCAACCATCCCATAAAATACAGCCCTAAATGGGCCAAGGTGGCATCTGGCAGTTATTCTTTTCAGTACAGTGTGTTTGTAAGAGTCCATTTTCAAAATCTCTGCAGACGACTAATATTAGGTGAAGTTCTTAAAGGTTACGCATGCGCAAATAAATTCCTTCTTTGTTACATATAAAATATTCAAAATTTGATCTCACTTTTCACCATGACCAAGCTACTTTCCAATATATCACCATACATTGTTGGAAAGATGAGGACATAACATTTTGAAAAAACAGCATGTCAAAAAATTCTATGTGTTGTAACTAAAAATATTTACCTTAGAAAAAACACACCGGTTTTGACAGGCATGGAGGCTGCCATTTTGCGCATGAATACATGGGCCAAAAGTTATGAAGCTGGGAACCACTAGACAACAAAGTAGTGCACAAAACAACCTTTTTTCTTATTGCTTACATATATACCTTTAAAATGATACCAAAATAGATCATTTAAACTGTATTTTACAAATTATATGCGTCCTGCACTCAGTCACATGTGCTTATTATCTACTGACAGCATGTAACCCTGAGGATGTGACTTCCGTTTTGGGGTAATTAGACCTATTGTTTATAGGTTACAATATACTAATTTCAATCAAGGTTAGATACCAGTAAATCATTGTGTATTCCTCCGTGGTCCATTCAAAAGTAGTGCCTATTACTAAAGAGTTCCTCTTCTCTTCTGGCATAAAAGCCATTTAGGTATCTCAGATATGCCTTTTGTGGTTATTTCTATTATCCTATGCGTGTCTGCAACATTTTGGTGCATTCATTGGAGGCTAACTTGAAAGGTGAACTTTTGGGGTGTGTTTACTGTGGTATGGGGCTTTTGTCGAAATATGACTGCCGAAACCCTGTTTTCTACCGGTGCCTGCATTCAAGTGAGATGCATTTTCTTAGAAGTAACATGACATATCTTTTTTATTGCAAATTTTGGAAGAGGACATATTGATCTTTAAATTGATACCAGGCCTGCACAATCTGAAATAAAGGAAATGCTAGAAAAATGCTTGGAAAGTTTGCCGTTTTATAATGGGACCCTATGTGAATTGGATTTACTGGTTTCTAACCTCAATAAATATTAATCTTTGTAAGTCATTAAGTTCCAGTGAATGGTTAAGAGTTCATAAAGCATTTTAATTATCAAAACCACACGTAAACAATGTATTGTCAAACAAATTAGTAAAAAAAGACATCCATTATATATCTTCATTCTATTTTGGAAATTATACGTTGTTTTCGTAAACACGAAACATGAAAACGGCTTCACAGGTACCCTATTTAAAGTCCAATATTTCCCAAACAAGTTCGGTTACCCATTCTTTTTATTAATGTTTTGCTGTAAGTATACATTGGTGCATGTATATGCGAAAATTTAAGAAAATCTATCGTTTGGAACAAAATATATTGATGCATAATAAATGACGTTTCAAAAGGTATTATTAGTACCCTACTTAATTGTCCAGCCAAATTTATTATTTTAACAGTAAATATAGGTAATGCGTTTTTATTATCAAAATACACTTGTATATTGCCAAATAAGACATGTAAAAACATATCAGTTGAAAGAACCATAACCTTGTTTGAAAAAAGCTCCCCTACATATACTTAAAACAGTGATAAAAAAATCGAAACTGAAAAAGTTGCTTCGACAGTTACCGTATTCGAAACCCAATATTTCCGGACAAAGGCAGGTGACCCCTATTTTTTAACACTGTTTTAGTTTCAGTATACAATGACACATGTATATGGACTTTTTTTTAACAAAATCTGTGGTTTGGAACAAAAGAGATTCGAATATTTGATTATTAATTGATGTTTTCAAAGGCATATTACATATGCATAATTAACCTCATTAAGTGTCAGATAAAAGTCATTTTTTAAATGGTAACAATAGATAAAGCGAGTTTTATCATTAAACTGCTATATCTCTTGCACACTGAAAACTCTTGCAAAAAAACCCACACTGCTTTAACAGGACAGCCAGATTAAATTGTTGAGGGTATGAAAGAGTAAAAGTTAGTACAGCTTGAATTTTAGATAAGGCAGTATCGATGATCAGATAAAATCGATAGTAGCCGAAAAGATTTCCCATAGATTTTATTAGCTAGACTATCTGGCTTAAGAAGAAAAGCGAGATTGTTCAGTATGTCAAATCAACATGGAATATATCGTCTCCATTGTATACCAGGGCAAATTTAACAAGAAATGTCTTTAAAAAAGACAATTGGCGTTGAAATTAATATTGAGATGTCATTTTTGGCCCTAAATATAATACAAGAGGACCAAGATGATCGGTTACGTGATTTATAGGACCCCAGATTTTTTGGTCCCTACTAAGGAGATTTCTCGGACCCCAGATTTTTCGGTCCCTACTAAAGAGACGTCTCGGACAGTAGATTTTTCGGACACCATAAGAGAACGTATCGGCCCCAAAATTAATCTGAGATAATCTCAATCATTATTACTAACTGTACCTTATATAAACCGATCACATACCGCCCCATGTTTTCACCAGTGATACATTAATAACCTAAATACTAGTATTACGTTTACGTAAACATAATTGATACATGAATTTGTCAGGCAAATTTAATACTGTCAGAAAATAATAGCGGGAACGAATGACAATTATTATATATATCAAACAAGTGTCCATCGTTATTTTTATAATATGCTATAATTATGTATCATTAAAATTCCACACAGTGTATTCATGCTACGCAAATGAAGTTAAAGTAACATGAATAACATTTCGACGTATTAACGAGACTTCTTTCACCACATTTTACTTATGTTTACTTTAAGATGTTATATATTATCGCAAGAAATCTAGGTCAATAGTGATCTTAGAGAGCTACGCCGAAATTTTTTTAATAGTTGTAACATACTTCTACCGAATTATGTTAGTTATTTAATGAGCCCGCAGGGCGAGATTAAAAAATTAACATATTGAGGTTAAAGTGTGCAACAAGTGTTTAATACCATATTTACATATCACATTGCAACTTTCCCCGATGCCCATCTCATAGGCGTTTCCTAAACGTCACGTGATGCCTGACATGCTTTTAAATTTAGCGCTGTCGAATGTGGAAGGTTATCATGCAATAAGTAGCGTGCGTATAAATTAAAACTAAATTTCAATATACTGCACGTTACTTATTGCACGATAAGAGTACATATTATACTCCGCATACCAGTTTCTGTTTTAATATCACAGTTATTGAATACCGGAGAACAAAGAGAAGGCTGACATAAAATATACCGTAAGTATTTATATACAGCTTTAACAATTTCCTCTTTTTATCAATTAAACAACGGTTCCTTTAAGTTACTCTTAAAGAAATGAAAACACATGTCAAAACCATATCATGTTATAAAATTAATGTATTTAATAAATAAGTATATAAATGAATTTAACTTGACAATCAATGAGGTTATTAATGTTAATTACAGCTACATATTAAACTTCCCCAACGAGGCCTTAGGCTATGAACTAATTTGAAATAGGTGAATTATTATTTAAGAATAACTTATGAAAAGCGAATCTTGAATTCAATAATTTCCATTGTGAGTTTCAGTACCACGGGAGGTTGTATTACGAAAGCAGATAATAGGTTTTCCTATTTAACGGGTTTAAATTGCGTCGCGTATTTCAAAAAGCCAAATTTTCACGTATTCAGGCCTTCATAAATTAAGTGGAACCTTGTTCAGAATAGTTCATATTACAATAATTAGATTTAACACTAGAGATTAGTCCAGTATACACAATGAACGCTTACCAGTTTCCTAGATAAGAGGAGTATTGGAGTTAAATTTTCATTTAAAATTTGGAAAATACTCATTTAAAATCAACATGGGAGTACCAATACGCATTAGAAATCTTGAAACAAACAATAATTGATTTTTAACCAATACCTATTTAACAATATTGACACAATCACTGCATGATTTTTACACAACAGTAATAATACTTATTTAACTTGAAAACGTGTTTCCCACAATAGATGGATGGAAATTTAATACACATTAATATATTGAATATCAATTGTTGATTCAATATGTATAAGCATCTTTACGCAATTAAAATATACATTAATGATTGCAGTTTATAATATGAAGGGGTAAATAGCCATTTATAGACATTAATGATTGTAGTTTATCCTATGAAGGGGTAAATACCCCTTTACTTTTGAATTTAGGGAGTACCAGTACCCTTTCACTCAAATTATATCTAGAGAACTCGCTAACAGTCATATTCGTTTAATAAAGGTAAACAATCTCAGAGCAATAGAATGTCAGATATTCTATATGCATTAACTCAACAATTACGTATTTCAATATAAACGAAAGGCTGACGCATATTATTCACAGTGGACACTACACAGCAAAATACAAGGTTTACAAGATTGATTTTCTGCGCATAAGCCTTTTAGTCACTTTTTAGCGAAATCCTTTGTTAAACAAATCTTTTAAAATTGACTTTATCATAGTTCCATACGGATATATTTAGTAAAGTTGCCTTTATCATAGTTCCGTACGAATTTATCATAGTTCCGTACGGATATAATTAGTAACGTTGCCTTTATCATAGTTCCGTACGGATATATTTAGTAACGTTGCCTTTATCATAGTTCCGTACTGATATAATTAGTAACGTTGACAGACGTCATAGTTCCGTACGGATATAATTAGTAACGTTGACAGACGTCATAGTTCCGTACGGATATATTTAGTAACGTTGCCTTTATCATAGTTCCGTACGGATATAATTAGTAACGTTGACAGAGGTCATAGTTCCGTACGGATATATTAAGTAACGTTGCCTTTATCATAGTTCCGTACGGATATAATTAGTAACGTTGACAGACGTCATAGTTCCGTATGGATATATTTAGTAACGTTGCCTTTATCATAGTTCCAGACTGATATACTTAGTAATGTTGACAGACGCGAATCCAATGTTGACACACAGGTTTCACTTTGCATGGGTTGTAAGTCTGAGCCCGTTCTGCAACATTGTTTACATATTCTTGCATGTCATGCAAGAACAGAACAGAACAGAACAGAACTGGGGTGGGTTGCTCAAACCTTCAACAGCCAATTAAGCTAACAGCTTTTGATGTTTGGATATTTGGAGTTATTAATGTAAAATAAAATGTTACAATATCAAAATGTGAGTTTAGTCTATATAAATCGTTATGCTGAAGTAATTTTAAATGTTTGATAAACAAGTTGCATGTAATATTTATTTTATTTACATCCAAAGTTAACAGGCCTTTAGCGTAATTGGCCCTTAAAGGTTTTAGCAACTGGGCCCAGAACAGAACAGAACAGAACAGAAATGTTATTAGCGATTTTTACAAAGTACACGAAGTACCTCATGAAAACTTCTGCGATTGTCATGCAAGGTGTAGTGACTGTGAATCAACTGTTGTTTCAAATATTCTACTGTAATAATCACGAATTAATTTTTGTTTTTAATTTAATATTTATCTTCAATAGCATTTAATAACTGTATCTCATTCGCACATTGAACTGTGTGCATGTATTAGATATAGCAATATTTGTACAATTTAACCTACTTAATATATAATAGTATATATTTACTTAATATACTTATTCAGAACAGAACAAGATAAAGAATAGGACACTTAGTGTCTCACATAGTATCCCTATTGTAAAACAAATGATTCGTCTTTTGCTTAATCCCGAAAATAAAAACAACACATTTTGCTACAGATATTTAAACAACTTGGTATTAAATGATCGAAGGTAAAATCGACAGTAAAAAACACAAACACGTATATTTGTAAGATAAATATAAATTCTTATAATATAATATTATATTAATTATTAAAACATTTTATCAAACACATCCAAATCAACATTGTTTGTCTCGAAAGGAAAAAACAAGTACAAATATGACATCCGTAAAATGCACCATAAACGTTAGTAGACAGAACCATTACCATCTATAGTATGAGTAAATAGCCATACCCATCCGTAAAACGAAACGTCAGTATAAGTTAAACGAATCATAACCATAAAAGTTAGTAAGGTTAACCATAAATATCATTAAAGTTAACGATAGACATGAGTAAAGTGAATCATAACCATAAGTAAAATGAAACATAACCATCACTTAGGTTAACCATAACAATCAGTAAGGTTAACCATTAACATTAATAAAGTGAACCATAAACATAAATAACGTAAAACATAAAAATCGGTAAGGTTAAATATAGCTATCCGCACTAAAGTGAATCATAAACATCACTAAAGTGAACCATAAACATCAGTCAAACAAAAAAGAACATAAATAAAGTGAAACATAAACATCAATCAATAAAGTCCAACATAAACATCAATGAAGTCAAACATAATCATTTGTAAGGTTAACCATAACCGTTATCAGTAAATTTAACCATAAACATCAGTAACTGAACCATAAACATCAGTAAAACGTAACATAAACATTAGCAAACTTTTGAATAAAGGGATACATAAACATCAATACGGTGAAACATAAATATCAGTAAAATACACCTTATCAGTACAGTGAAACCTTAGTAATACAACAATCAGAAAAACAACAACCTCAAGATGAAGATTGAACGGTGTACCATAGCATTAAGCATTTTGTAAACTGAACCCTAATTGTCATCACATTACGATCATGCAACAATTACCCAGATGTGCGGTAACAAAATGCAACGTTTTCTTATAAAGTCATTGACTGGTGTGGGACAATATCCACAAAGCTCCTTAGTGAAAACTTAAGTAAATTTCTTAAAATCGTAAATTCTTTAAGTCTGTTGCTGGTTCATTTAAGGTCTATTTTGTCTTAATGGTTTACATCTGATAAAGAATCAACACTTGTGTCTTATTTTACCATTTTCAGGTAGAAATTATGGAGTTTCACAATTAAAATTGTATTTGAATTTTCACTTAATATATGACCTAAGGTAAGATTTTCCTTACGAGCTTCGTGGATATGGGCCCTGGTGTTTTCAACGAATAAGCATTGTATTCAATCTATGAACTTGGAATGATGCAACCATGTTCAAATGCCGCAAGTATGAAACATTTTAAGACTGTTTTAATGACTTTAGCTTTTTACAAGTGCAAGAAAAAGGGCAAAACTGACCAAAGAAATCACGACAAACGACACAAAGTAAATTTTGTCCAGTACGTAGCTGAATTGCTTCCATTTGACCTTTATTTCGTTCTTTGAGTCCACGCGCATATTTTCTGTATTGTGTTCATCCCGTTTGTTCTTGCTGACGGTTGAACTGTGGGCATTGTTATCGGTTTTAATGCCCTCAAATAATGGACCCATTTTTTTGCTGCCGCAAGATGTGAAGGTCATGGCCAGATAGAAGGATACCAGTGACTTCGGCACCGGGACATCGTCCTCCTTACCGTGCAGGCGCATATTAGGAATGACAACAATTACTATGGTGAACTGTATATTAGGTCGACCAAAAGTTTGTAGAAGATAAACGGCGTCGGGTCGGATGACTGCGGCAGAGTGGACATGATGATTGTCATGTAGACGGCAACTGCAAGTAGCGTCGTGATGCTGTAGCCAATCCTCTCGCCAGATTCGGGTATCAATAGAAACACGAAAGCGTTAAGAGTTCCAAGAAATAAAAAATAGGCAAAAGAACGTTAACAATTGCGTACCCTGGCTTTCGTCGCAGATTAAAAACGAAGAACACTTCCTGTTGATCACTGCCTGTCGCTAGATTTTCAACTCTAATAGAGGTTGATTCTAAATCCCAATTTGAGTTACCGCCGTACAGTGCCAGATCTATTGACTCTTTATACCTCATAAGGTATACTTCAGTTTTGGTGTAACCCAGTGACAAAAAGGACGTGTGGCAAGACTGTATGTCGAATGGATAGTACTTAACATTCATGTACTTTCTATCAGTGTCCCTTCTATATATTCTACTTCCCCATACTATTTAAGTATTGCTTTGCTCCAGCTCTGTGCGATATAGCTTCTGCTAGTAAATGGTGATGCGAGGATCAACTCCGGGAACCAAATCTTTGTCAATGGAATGGACAGTTTTTCCAAACCGCCGTAATTATTCGGGTCCCAAGTTAGCCGGTAGTCATACCAACTTATGAACATGCCGGCTGTAAAGGAGAAGTTTCCTTGCACTTCGTCAAACTCCATGATTGATTTCAGGTACATGTGAACTGTTACATTGACTGGCGTAAGTTGTTCAACGGCCGGGCGAATGATGACGTTATAATCTTTTGTCAGTTTCGACAGAAGATTTTGTGTGTCAGCAACTGTCGCCGCGGAAGCCACATTGCCCGCCACCAATAGCCACAACATAATAACAAGGAATGCCATCACTGTCCTCTGCGAATTGTCTCAAAACTGAACTAACGGGGTTTTCGTATTTAACACAGACAAACGCTGGAAATGTTTATCGTTCCTTGGACTGTAGCTGTGCGTCTTGCACCGACCTTTTCTTAAGAAAATCCTTTCCAAATGTGTCTGCTTATTAAGATTAAGCTCCATGTTTAATATAACAAAAAGAAAAATCAAACCTATCCGTTTATCAACTTATATTAAACGTATTAAACGTTGTTTAAAATTATACGCAAAGCTATTCAACGCAGACTGTTTACATAAGTGAACTGTAAATAAATGTGGTTCCATCGTATTTCCAAATGTTTAATAAGCGTTTAAGGCGCATTTCAAAAGTATAAAGTTTCGAATTTCCATTCAACGTGTTCTATAAACTTAACTCAATAGTACAATATTTGTGTTGTTATTAATAATTTAAGCCCTTGTCATGACAATGATGTTATGAAATATAATAAATGTTATTCGTTCTGTCTGGTACAACAATAGCTGAGGCATTTATTATTACATTTTTTGCTGCATTGTGACACTAATTAGTCTCAAACCACTCAGAATTGTGAACCTATTAGTCACATAGGTCTATGTCTTCACTGTTGTTCTGTTAACTATGCACACAACATAAAATAACTGGTAAAGATACCATTACATACACCAGTGAAATCATGTGTGACAGTAATTGAAAGAGCGACTCAAACAAAACAATTAATATGCACAAGAACGGTAAAATTTACAACACCCTTAATTTTGTTATCAAAACTTTATCCTATGTGGTATTGGAATATCTAATAAATATAAATTAATAGAGAACAGTTATGTATCTATTCCATTATTAAGTGTTAGCGCCATTATGCCATAATGGATAAGGTAGTTAGATTTCAGCAAAAGCCGGAGTGCCGGTTACTAAAACGTTTAATAGAAAGAAGATACTCCCGCAATACAACTACCATTTAAGCAGAAACGAAATAAACCCTTCTACAACGCCAAGTCCAAGCACAAACAATAAAGCTTATTTTAAACAAAAATGTTGAAACACTAGGACTAGACGAAGCATTTATAGATGAAAAGATCAAGGAAAAAACTGTCAAAGGTTCATCAAGCAAATTCAGGAATATGTATTATTCAGTTTCCTACGTGTACGATCCATGTGATGGAGTACAGAAACACAAAATATGATTATTTAACCTTGATTCTAGTTCTCGGGAACTAACGACCCCAAATCAGCAAAACATGCAGCATCCTTACCGCGAGGTCATGCGCACATTGTCAGAATATTTTGGTCCGGCGATTTTTATTGGATTATGGCCCTGTATTAATAAACAGTTTTTTTTCGCTATTTTAGAATATTCATGCGCCATCGCTACCAAGAGGACATATATACCCATGTTGTTGAGCCATTCCGGTCTGATGATTGTTTATTGAGTTATTGCCATTTAAGACTGGGTATTTTTTTTATTTCCATGCCATTTCTCAGGAATTGATAAGGCCTACTAGAATTCAATGAAACGTTATGTGCATCATTGCTTCTAAGAGGACATGCTAATATTGTTGGGTTATTCCAGTCTGTTGGTTTCAATGCTATCTTAAACAAAAACGAGGGAACATTATAGTCGCTTCTTCCTCCGTCCGTCCGTACGTCCAAGCTACATTAACAACAGGAGATGATCATACTATCAATCAGGACGCTCTGCAGCGATCATTTTGGTGCAAAATGTGTTTAGTTTACTATTACAACCCATTTTTTCTCGGCCACCGCTTGCTCGAATTCAACGCAACTTAATGGGAAGCTATAGTACTCGTAGGAATTGAGCAACTTATCAGGACATTTCAAATTCCATGAGTAATTTTCGAGATTTTGGCCTTTGGTTATTACCGCCGATAGTATACAATACACCATTCATGTCCTGATAATATTGTCAGCAACAGATGGCAGCTATGCATTGAAATATTCGGAACAGCTTCAGGACCAGGAGCAAATTGGCAAAATTTAAATAATATTGTTCTCCATCATAAAATTATATTTAGAGATATTGATATTTGATTATTGTGTTCTAAAAGTTAACAGTGCACATTTCTTCTAAAAAACAACAAGCAGAATTTTAATAAATACTTCAATTCCAAGAAAATATCGTATTGTCAGGATATTCTGCTTTGATGTTTTTCATGTCACGGCATGAACTTCGGCACTTAAAGGAGAGAAGTTGTGTGGCGGCCCGGTTAGCTCAGTCGGGAGAGCACTCGCCCTGATAGCGACGGGTCCCGGGTGCGAGACCCGGACTGACCGCACAATTTTCTCACCCTGTGACATTCACATAGTTATTACATTTACTTATAATTTTGAATAGAATGGTATTTATTGTCTGGGTCACTTGTATTTCTCTGGAACAACTGTATGGAATCTAATGTTACATGTACCTGATGTGATGCTTAAATACTATGACGAGATAACCGTACTACAATGATGTTTCAAGGCCAAAACAAACAAGAAATGTCTTTAAAAAAGACAATCGGCGTAGAAATTAATATTGAGATGTATTTCTTTTTGCCCTAAATATAATACAAGAGGACCAAGCTGTGACTTCACGGACCCCATATTTTTCGTTCCCTACTAAGGAGACCTCTCGGACCCCATATTGTTCGGTCCCTACTAAGGAGACTTCTCGGACACTAGATTGTTCGGACACTATAAGAAAACGTATCGGCCCCCAAAATTAAGTTGAGATAAACTCAAGAATTATTAATATCTGTACCGTGAATAAACCGATCATATACCGCCCCATGTTTTCACCACAGATACATGAATAAGCTAAATACTAGTAATTTACGTAAACATAATTGATACATGAATTTGTCAAGCAAATTTAACAAATTAACATTGTCAGATAATACAAGCGGGAATGAATGAGCAGTAAGTTTATGAATTCCCCATTTATTGCAATTCTCGGGATTAGGATTCTCCAGACGCTAATTGATGCGTGTGTATTAACACAGCTTTACCGCGCGCTATTTTCAGAATGATTCTCCTGATGGAGTTGTACTCGCTAGAATTTCAAGGGACGACAGTCGGTTACAGCGTACAATAATATTTTAACACAATGATAAAACAATAGGAAATAAAAGCTCAATCAAACTTGCTAATATTTGTTTTGCTTATTTATGAGAAAAAATACCAGAAATTTACCACTTTCTATTTTGTGCTTGCATGCTAAACGGGAAACATTGTACGTTGTGACCGACTGTCGTCCCCGTGAATTGTAGCATTGTAATTGCTATTTATAGAGCGCGCCGATTATGTATGCTAAACAATATAGTTATTTCATTATGTGAATGAATATAACATTCTGACAATGACATACAATGAGTAAAATTGTTCATAATTATGTTCATTTCTATAGTGTATGTCGAAGATATGTTTAAAACTTTAATGTAACCGCTTATGTAAACAATTATGTAAATTTTTAATCCCCAAAAGTATGCAACATTTATTGGTATACGTTAAACCATTGTTTGAAGTTTGAATTCCCTAAAATTAGAAAATTTGCCCAATTTTATTGGCATTCAATTTTCCCGGTGCATAATTATCGGAAGAAATCTAGGTCAAACGTGATCTCAGACATGCAGCTACGCTGAAAAAGTTCTGTGTTTCGGGCACCCCGACCCTACCTAGCGACCCCCCCCCCCCCGACTCTAAAGTTTTTAGAGACGATCGTTTTCCGTGAAATCTGATTTTTCTTTTTCTAGAAAGGTTAATTGTGATAAACTAGATAATCCGTGTCGAAAAGGCGTTTTATATTATTAATTGAGTAGACTGGATCTCTTAATGGATGAATAGTTTTGCAGGTTAAGTGTTTGCGATTCGTTCCGCCTTTGTGGTTGGACTTGAAAAAATTATAAAAAAAACTCAATTCTTACCCTACCTTACTTTTTTGAGACCGTTGCCCGAAACATACAATTACTTTCTTTGAACCAATTCAGTGACTTGTGTACGTTTATTGGCCATTGATTTGCTTACAGATTTGCCTCATCTGACATGTTGACTTGGTAGTTTTGTCTCGTGCTTATACACAGTTTTAACAACTGATTATGTATTGCTGTTTTTATGACTTATGTATATTATTTTTAATTTTGCCCTCTCATTTTTTTCCCATCAACTGATAAAGCGCATTCTTGTGGAGAATCCACCAGTTCTATTGATATTATTGGTGTTTATGGTATATACGAAATGAACAAGCGCTATTCTAAATTGTACTTTTATAAACTCTGGAGTTTTACATCACGAATTACAAATATTATACATTGTATGAGTTGTTTAGAATATAGTACAGTACTAAATTGTTATCTTCTATATAGCATGAAATAGCTTTCTTACTGTTCCTTGTGTCAATATGAATCATTGTTTATAAGGCCGAAAAGGACATTTAAAACATTAGCGCAAATGAAGTGATGTTTGGTAAATGGTCAAATGAAGCAACGACCCTAAAGTTCATCCACTCACGCTAGTCAGAAAACAAAAATAAATAAAAATAGAAATATGTATGTCTGTTTGTTTTAAATAGATATAACCAAACTGCGATTTAGTTATTCTTTTCAAGTTAATCAAAGTACGTTTCTGTACCAAGATATACAATTATTCTGACTTTCGACAGCGGCCATATATACTTGTAATGTATTTTCATATCTAAATTGGCCGTGTTTCTTTACCTGACATGATGGTTATTTTTGTTTTATTTTTAGTTAAACGTATGACCTATCGTAATTTAAACTGCATATCCTTACACACATCTAGCAGTGAGTCTAATTTTATAAAATAACTAATAATTTTTGACTCGGTATAGAAAGTTGTTCTCCGTGATTTACTGTGAACAAACTCATATTCAGACTTTAAAAGGCTTTATAAACCACGATTCAGATGCTTTATAATTTGACAACCGCAATAAAAACAACAAAGTTGATCAAAGAAATCAGAACAAACAACAAGAAGAAAAGTTTATCAAACAAGCCGCTGAGCTGTTTCCATGTAACCTTCATTTGGTATTTTGAATTCATACAGATGGTGTCTGTTTTTTGTTCATCCTTGTGTTTTCCATGATGTTTGGTGTGTAGAGGACTATCGATAACACTCAAACCCTGGATACGCTTTGTGTTGTGTTAGCCCTCAATGGATGGATCCACCTTCTTGCTTCGACCCGATCTGCACGTTAAAGCCAGATAGAATGATACCAGTGGCCTCGGAACCGGGGTATTGTTCTCTTTGGCATGCAGCGCATGTTGAGAATGACAATAATTACAATGAGTGAACTGCAGACTAGGTCGACTAAAAGTTTGTAGAAGATAAAGGGCGTTGGGTCGGATGACTGCGGCAGAGTGGACATGATAATTGTCATGTAGACGGCAATTGCAAGTAGCGTCGTGATGCTGTAGCCAATCCTCTCGCCAGATTCGGGTATCAACAGAAACACGAAAGCGCTAAGATTTCCAAGAAATAAAATAGGCAACAGTACGTTAACAATTGCGTACCCTGGCTTTCTGCGAAGATTAAATGTGAAGAACACTTCTTGTTCATCACCACCAGTCGCGATATTTTCAACTCTTACAGCTGTCGATTCTAAATCCCACATTGAGTTGCGTTGTACATTGATACATCAACTGAATTTGAATGATTAACAAAATACACTTCTTTTTTTGTGTAACCAAGCGACATAAAGGACGTATGACAATACTGTATGTCGAATGGATAGTTCTTAACATCTATGTCGCAGGTGCTTTCAACCAGTGTCCCTTCTAAATATATGACCATTCCAGAACTCTCTATTCGTACTTTGCTCCAGGTCTGTGCTATATAATTTCTGTTAGTTGACGGTGATGCGAGAAACAACTCCGGAAACCAAACCTGTGTTAACGGAACAGACAGTTTTTCCAGGCCGCCGTAATCCTCCGGGTCCCAAATTAGGCGATAATCCCACCAGCTCATGAGTATGCCTGCAGTAAAAGAGAATTTTCCCAGCACTTCGTCTAACTCTATGATTGATTTCAAGTACATATGCACTTTCACATACACTGGATCCAGCTGTTCGAACGCTGGGCGGATGACGACGTCATATTCGTCTGCAAGATGCTTCAGTAGCTTTTTTGTGTCATCAACTGTTGCTCCGGCCGAAAGGTAACACGACACCATGATGCCTAAAATAAATACACAAACTAATATTTGTGTTGGCATATTTTTGGCATATACGAGTAAATCTATATTAAAATTTCAAAAGCAAAGCTAACATATGTTCTCTGTCTGTGTTAGATATTCAAATGTCGGACTGGTTTTCTGACAGATATATATAAAGTTGTTCGTCGGGATTTTATTCAATTACATGGTTCTATTTCACGCGCTTTTGTCTGAACGATCAAGTAATCTCGTTTTGTTTGAGTCATCAATTATTAAATGTTTACTCACGTAGGGCAAATGAAAAAATTATAGAATGAACACTACTTAATTGTGATACCCTAGATTGTTTTTTCGCACGCTCTCTGATTCGTATTTGTTTAATGCATTATACAATACCCTCATTGTAGAATTTCATATGGACATTGAAAAGCGTTTCAATAGCAGATTGGTCTCGGATTTTCATAAAGTGCGTGGTCGTTAAGATGCACTTGGCTGAGTAACATAATTGAACATATTATTATAATTTTCCCGTAGGAAGGTCTTGCATTTGAGTCAGATTGTGTTTCTTGGTACAATATATAACATTCATTAAAGCAATATTAAGGACATTTATAAGTAAAGCAATATTAAGCAAATTTATAAGTCTACCCGTCCTTTTGTTTTTGTACTTTATTATTTGCCGATTTGAGATTAACGATTTAAAGATCGATTTTAATAAATACATAAATTGCCCTGCCAGTGCTCCAGATAAATATTTGTAATGGGGGTAAATGTACGTTTACTTTTGAAAATGTGTGGGTTAATGTATACTCCCTCCAGAATGTATGGAGTTAAGTGTACACTCTATTTAGGATGAGTGGGGTTAATTTCAATAATATATTACGATATGAGCAGAAGATCAGAGTATTCTAATTATGATAATATTAATAAAGTTGCAACACCATTTGAATACAATAATGTTGCACGTGAGAAATCTGAATATTTTAAGACTTATTGCTAACTACTGGACATGCCAACTACAAATTGAGGTAGGCCTTTTAAAATATTATGTTCTGTGTACGCAATCATCTGGAAACATTGTGTGTAAATGTACACCCAGATATGTTTTTATCTGCGTATCTTCCAATTTTCTGTGAGTAATATACTCGTGTACGCGCCTTGTCTGAGCCTCTGGGCCCTGCCACAGTTTTGATTTCATACAATTTATTTCGTGCTGTTCGTGCTATAACCGTGTGTGTCTGTCTCTTATGACTGACAACATTTCTTAAATAGGTCTTTAAATTATAGTGTAATATTTTCCCTACGTGTGTAGCCCCTAGGTGCTTTGTATCAATCTTTTTTGTTCATAGCTCGGTGTCCGTGCGCGGCGTCCTTCCTTAGTGCATGCGTACAATATCTTTTTTTTAGATTTTCTTTAGCATTCCCCATTTTGAGTTAATCATATTTTATGTAGTTTCTATACGTTTTATGTCATTGGAATAGATGCCTCTCAATGTCTTATAATTATATGCGATTCAAGTGCCTATGACCTTTGCGAGAAAATATGCTAAAATTAAATTCTAATCATAATCTAATTACAAGCTCAAAAGATAAAAGCGGAATAACGCGATGTATTTTCGTTATGTAAACAAATAGTATATAAAGTGTTAATCATTTGTATTCATTTGGGCGATGGAAACCACCCTTCTGCAGTTTGCATAGTACCCCCACTCCGCAGAAGTGGTCACAGACAGTGTTGAGAATAAGCGATCTGTATGTTCGCAAACGCGTATAGGTGCCTTTATATATACATCATATACATCGACGAGTAAACAAATCACAGCAATGTCCTAAGTTACTGTATGCTCATTTTGCACCGCGATTCCTCAACGGACCGAATGTCAAGAGATTCGTTTCATTAAAGTCATAAAATGGACATCGTGCGCCATCAGTAACCATCATTAAAAGCCGTTCCGTGTCTCTGAAGTACATACGAACTATGATAAATAACGGTTACTCTGCCCTCTGGTTAAAGGTTTTATTGTGATAGCATCGATTTTCAATCTCCACAACAATACCCTTAATTAGACACAATTTACTACTACAGAATAACCATTTGTGGACGAACACCAAGCTGGTTCTATATCACCATGTGTTATTAACTTATTATTTAAGTCTATAAACCGTCGTTAATGTCACAGATATTTAACTCGGTAAAGATTTGTGAACGGTTCATGTCTTTCTATCCTCTAATGGTTCTTGTTTATCACGGGCGAACACTCGTATAACAGTAATGGAAGGACTATTACACTTAGGCGGATCTTCAATGGATATACATGAACAATACTTTGCATAATTATAAACTTATATTTTTTATTGTTTTTGTTTATACATAAAACTAAATATCAGTTTCAGCCATTAGAATAATGACATTAACACTACGAGAATAAAATCACAACAAAAGACAATTTGGTTAATAAGATATATAGGATCTGACACGAGTTGTCATTTCATACCATATTTTATTAAACGAGTTCAGGAATTTTGTTAGCCATTGACTGAAAAATATATTTGATAAGCATGTAGGAAAATAACGTAAAAGCAGACATATTTCTTGAAATATGTGACGGTACAATTTGAAAGTCGAAGACTTATATCACATTACAGAATACTTCATCATGCAACTTCGTAATAGTACATGTACGCGAAAAATCCAAACAAACAAACACACAAACATGTACATATAAACCGTACATATATATCGACATGCAAAAAGTGCGGACATTCAGCATCACAGAATCGTCGGAACCCACGTTCGCTAAAATACACTACCCTTCTCGATCAATATGATAATATATTGTAGTGTCAACGGAATATATAGCGTGAGTTCCGACGATGGCAACGCAGTACAGTTTTAAATCGCTGTACAATAAATCAATGAAAAAACACACCAACATTCATTACATAACCATGAAAAAATGATTACCCGACAAGAAAACCAGTATGTTACAAATACATGTACATCACCGTACACATACTTGGACTAATTACAAATACATGTCGATCGCTGTTAAATTACATGAGTATACAAATATATCACAAACAAATAACACACATGCGCCGTACACCAGCAACGCCGTACACAAGAAAAGCAGTACAAAAGCATAGCTGTACACGAGCATAGCTGTACACAAGCATAGCTTTACATAGGAATATGTGTACACAATTACATCTGTACACGAACCTAGTTGAACACAGGCATAGCTTTACATAGGAATACGTGTACACAATTACATCTATACACGAACCTAGTTGTACACAAGCATAGCTTTACTTAGGAATATGTGTACACAATTACATCTATACACGAACCTAGTTGTACAGAAGCATAGCTTTAGATAGGAATATGTGTACACAATTACATCTATACACGAACCTAGTTGTACACAAGCATAGCTTTACATAGGAATATGTGTACACAATTACATCTATACACGAACCTAGTTGTTCACAAGCATAGCTTTACATAGGAATATGTATACACAATTACATCAATACACGAACCTAGATATACACAAGCATAGTTTTACATAGGAATATGTGTACACAATTACATCTGTACACGAACCTAGTTGTACACAAGCATAGCTTTACATAGGAATATGTGTACACAATTACATCTGTACACGAACCTAGTTGTACACAAGCATAGCTTTACATAGGAATATGTGTACACAATTACATCTGTACACGAACCTAGTTGAACACAAGCATAGCTTTACATAGGAATATGTGTACACAATTACATCAATACACGACCCTAGATATACACAAGCATAGCTTTACATAGGAATATGTGTACACAATTACATCAATACACGAACCTAGATATACACAAGCATAGTGTTACATAGGAATATGTGTACACAATTACATCTGTACACGAACCTAGATGTACACAAGCATAGCTTTACATAGGAATATGTGTACACAATTACATCTATACACGAACCTAGTTGAACACAGGCATAGCTTTACATAGGAATATGTGTACACAATTACACCTATACACGAACCTAGTTGTACACAAGCATAGCTTTACATAGGAATATGTGTACACAATTACACCTATACACGAACCTAGTTGTACACAAGCATAGTTTTACATAGGAATATGTGTACACAATTACCTCTATACACGCACCTAGATGTACACAAGCATAGCTTTACATAGGAATATGTGTACACAATTACATCTGTACACGAACCTAGTTGTACACAAGCATAGCTTTACATAGGAATATGTGTACACAATTACATCTATAGACGCACCTAGTTGTACACAAGCATAGTGTTACATAGGAATATGTGTACACAATTACATCTGTACACGAACCTAGTTGAACACAAGCATAGCTTTACATAGGAATATGTGTACACAATTACATCTATACACGCACCTAGTTGTACACAAGCATAGCTTTACATAGGAATATGTGTACACAATTACATCTGTACACGAACCTAGATGTACACAAGCATAGCTTTACATAGGAATATGTGTACACAATTACATCTATACACGAACCTAGTTGAACACAAGCATAGCTTTACATAGGAATATGTGTACACAATTACATCTGTACACGAACCTAGATGTACACAAGCATAGCTTTACATAGGAATATGTGTACACAATTACATCTATACACGAACCTAGTTGAACACAAGCATAGCTTTACATAGGAATATGTGTACACAATTACATCTGTACACGCACCTAGTTGTACACAAGCATAGCTTTACATAGGAATATGTGTACACAATTACATCTATACACGAACCTAGATATACACAAGCATAGCTTTACATAGGAATATGTGTACACAATTACACCTATACACGAACCTAGTTGTACACAAGCATAGCTTTACATAGGAATATGTGTACACAATTACATCTATACACGAACCTAGTTGTACACAAGCATAGTGTTACATAGGAATATGTGTACACGATTACATCTATACACGAACCTAGTTGAACACAAGCATAGCTTTACATAGGAATATGTGAACACAATTACATCTATACTCGAACCTAGTTGTACACAAGCATAGCTTTACATAGGAATATGTGTACACAATTACATCTGTACACGAACCGAGATGTACACAAGCATAGCTTTAGATAGGAATATGTGTACACAATTACATCTATACACGAACCTAGTTGAACACAAGCATAGCTTTACATAGTAATATGTGTACACAATTACACCTATACACGAACCTAGTTGTACACAAGCATAGCTTTACATAGGAATATGTGTACACAATTACATCTATACACGAACCTAGTTGAACACTGGCATAGCTTTACATAGGAATATGTGTACACAATTACATCTGTACACGAACCTAGATGTACACAAGCATAGCTTTACATAGGAATATGTGTACACAATTACATCAATACACGAACCTAGATATACACAAGCATAGCATTACATAGGAATATGTGTACACAATTACATCTATACACGAACCTAGTTGTACACAAGCATAGCTTTACATAGGAATATGTGTACACAATTACATCTGTACACGAACCTAGATGTACACAAGCATAGTGTTACATAGGAATATGTGTACACAATTACATCTGTACACGAACCTAGATGTACACAAGCATAGCTTTACATAGGAATATGTGTACACAATTACATCTGTACACGAACCTAGATGTACACAAGTATAGCTTTAGATAGGCATAGATGTACACAATCATATACATGTATGTACACGGACATAGCTGTACACACGCATAGCTTTACATAGGCATATATGGACACAATTATGGCTTTGTACACGCATAGCTTCACATAGGCATAGATGGACACAATTATGGCTTTGTACAAGCATAGCTTCACATAGGCATAGATGGACACAATTATGGCTTTGTACAAGCATAGCTTCACATAGGCATAGATGGACACAATTATGGCTTTGTACAAGCATAGCTTCACATTGGCACAGATGGACACAATTATGGCTTTGTACAAGCATAGCTTCACATAGGCATAGATGGACACAATTATGGCTTTGTACAAGTATAGCTTCACATAGGCATAGATGGACACAATTACGGCTTTGTACAAGCATAGCTTCACATAGGCATAGATGGACACAATTATGGCTTTGTACAAGCATAGCTTTACATAGGCATAGATGGACACAATTATGGCTTTGTACAAGCATAGCTTCACATAGGCATAGATGTACACAAGGATATCAGCACACGAGCATAGCTATGCACAAGAATAGCTTTACATAGCAAAATATGTACAAACGCATATATGTACACAAGCATGGATGTGCACAAGCATTACTACGAACAGAATGACGGACAGACAGATAGACGACAAAGTGTACACACGCAATTTCGTACAGAACAATTGCTCTACTTTTGCATAGCAGTACACGTTCATCGACATAAAATATCGTTTCAACTTTTTACCACTGCAATAAATGCGCGATAAAGCTGAACAGAGAAGTGATAACAAATAACACGAATGCTAGTATGTCGACCAAATAGCTGATCTGCTTCCACGTTACTCTTGTTTTATTGTTGGGGCATTGTCCTGTTTATAATATTCATTATTTTTCGACTGATCTGTTTTTCCAAACGGTTCAATTACGTTTGCCGCCAAACTGTTGGAATTCTCAATGATTTCTTCGCCTTCATTTGACGGCATCGCGTGTTTCTTTCCTCATGACCTGCGAGTCATGAGCAGGTAGAAGGATACCAACACCCTCGGTACGAAAACATCGTCGTCCTTGCCATATAGATGCATGTTAAGTATTACAACAATCACTATAAGGGAGCTGAAAACAAGATCCGCTAAAAGTTGGTTGAAAATCAACGGCGTTGGGTCGGATGACTGCGGCAGAGGGGACATGATGATTGTCATATAGACGGCAATTGCAAGTAGCGTCATGATGCTGTAGCCAATCCTCTCGCCAGATTCGGGTATCAATAGAAACATGAATGCGTTAAGCGTTCCAAGAAATAAAATAGGCAAAAGAACGTTCACAACTGCGTACCCTGGCTTTCGTCGCAGATTAAAAACGAAGAACACTTCCTGTTTATCACCGCCTGTCGTGATATTTTCAACTCTGATAGAGGTTGATTCTAAATCCCACACTGAGTTACCGTTGTACAGTGCCAGATCTATTGAATCATTAGACCTCATACGGTACACTACAGTTTTGGTGTAACCCAGTGATATAAAGGACGTTTGGCAAGACTGTATGTCGAATGGATAGTACTTAACATTCACGTCACACGTACTTTCTATCAGTGTCCCTTCCAAATATCTTACTATTCCAGAACTGTCTATTCGAACCTTGCTCCAGGTCTGTGCTAAATATTCTCTGCTTGTAGATGGTGATACGAGAATCAGCTCCGGGAACCAACCCTTCGTCAACGGAACTGACAGCTTGTCCAGACCGCCGTAATCCGCTTTGTCCGAAATTAGCCGATAGTCCCACCAGTGAATGCCTGTTGTAAACGAGAAATTTTCTTGCACTTCATCAAACTCGATGATGGATTTCAGGTACAAGTGCACTGACATAAACTGGATTTAGCGGTTCAACGACCGGGCGGATGTTGACGTTGTAATCGCCCTCCAGAAAGGCCAGCATATTCTTTGTGTCATTGACGGTTGCCCCACTTGAGATGTCACTCGACACTAGAAGACACAACAATAAAATACATATTATATCAGAATCTCCATTGTAATCCTTTCTTTTTTTTCAAAATATTAGATGGAATTCTTGTTATAATTGTGTTTTCTGTCTAGTTCATATTACATTTCTACGTCTTGTCATGAACTTTGATGTTCATTTTAAAGAGAATAATGTTATTCTTAAAGTTAATATGCCTGTATGAAAGTAAAATTATAATAATATTCTTTAGTTTAGATTTCTGTCAAAAAACTTTGCTAGTGTAATAAGTGATAATAAATCTATTTTGTACATGTACATCTCAATAATGATTTGAATGCCATACTTTTCCTTTCTACGTAATTGTATGTTTCTTTAAGATTAATAATAATACTTGGATAATCAACAAATTGATACGAACAGTCATAAATACATATTTCAGTTACATAGTTACTGGTAGGTGACTGTCGAAAATTCTTTATTTAATGATTTATCAATAGAAACATTGTAGTATCAGGAATTTTATACAACAATGCTACTCTGGTGCATCTGTTTTTGACTAAGTAAATAAAATAATGGAACATGCGAAAAAATGTTGTTTTTTATTTTCTGTGTAAGAAGTTCTTGTGCTTTTCAAAGCAGGTAAATCCGTTGACACAATTGTGTATCCGTTACTGATGAACTATGCTTTTCATCACAGGTAAATTTATTTCCCCTCTGTGTAATTAGGTTTCAATCACAAGTAAATTCGTTGACCACAATATGTGTTCATGTAAGCGTTAAGTGCGAAATATGTATTAAAGTGCCGGTAAATTCAATGCCCACACTATGTAAGTGTAACATGTCACCCATGCTTTAAAACTCAGGTGAAATCTTTGACACCGCTGTATAAGCGTAACTATTCTTTCCATTGTAGGTAAATTCGTTGACCCCGCCGACCGTTTTAATACTGCGACTGCATCCCGGGTGGAACCTACAAGTGCCATCGCAACCCGTGTACGAGCACCAGATGTCGCGTCAACATGCACGTTATTTAACATTAAATTGTACATTTAAATATAACCAGACATTTATGTTCAAGTGTTAATTATATTCTGATAAAACAATTTTAAATGCACATTTCTGACTTACTTACGATTTTTGCGTAAAAATACAACTGACGTTTGAGTTCATTGAAAGCATTGTTATTCGAATATGAACATATTATCGTCACGTTTGAACACGTTTCCTTCACGGAAAAGTAGTACATGTAATATCGCGAGGCACGAATGACAGCACCTGATTGGATGATATAAATATGTATATAATAATATGTTATTATAAAACACAGTGACATAAAAATATTTAAATAATATAATATTTATATCAGGAGCAAGTACAATTAGTTTCTCACTAGGGTTTTTATTTACCAATAACGGTGCACTTCGGGTTTGGAGTCTATTCCTCGTCGATACACGTGGTAACAATTGCCCAATTTGCTTCCACGTGTCGATGATTACAGTAACAATGTTTGCGCGGCTCATTTGTGCTCATGTCGCCTTCTAGTCATCCATTTATAAGGTTAAGACGTTGACACTCTGACAGAAAAGCAAAGAAGGTACAACCATGTCTTATACCTGGCAACCCTTTTTGGACCAACGCTAGCGACGTAAATTTAAATCAATGTTAGACGTTACTTATGTATAACTGGGTCAAAATGTTAACACAACATGCTACGACTTATTGTTTGCCATGTAGCGATTATGGTGGCATAGAGCTTCTTTACGATAACTACTTAAGGTTCGCGAAAATTTTCGTGTTACCACTTAAGTTTCTGTTATTTATCTTATATGTTTACAGCGTTTGCGATTCGTTTCGACGTAATATATTTATTTGCTTAATGAAAAAAGGCCTGAAACTGCCAGAATATTAGTTAATAAAACCTTTTGTGCTATCACAAATATTAACAAGTTGAAATTTGCGTTGTACGATAATTATCATTATAATCTTAGATAACTCACAACACGTATTGGTTTGCAAATACATTTGCGATACATGAAACTTAAGTGGTATCGCGAATGTTAACTAGATAAGATTTGCTTTGTAAGATAATTATCATCATAATATTCGTGTTAGTAAGATAATGCAGAAGACCTCGCGCACGAATTAAGTGGTAACAAGAATAGAATCTAGTAAAGATTCGCGTTGTCAGATAATTATCATCATAATATTTGTGTTAATAAGATAATGAAGACCTCGCGCCGATTTAAGTGGTAGCACGAATATTATCTAGTCAAGATTCGCGTTGTCAAATAATTATTATGATATTATTCGCGTTAATAAGATTATGCGGAAGGCCTCGCGCAAAAATTAAGTGGAAAAACGAATATTATTTAGTTAAGATTCGCGTTGTTAGATAATTATCATGATAATATTCGTGTTAGTAAGATAATACGGAAGACCACACAACCTCAAGAAAATGTATCTAATGTCAGTTCTTGGCACGTTTGGCCATTTAGTATAAAACTAAAATATCTTGCACAAAAATATTCGCAAACTCTATCTTAATATCCAGATTAATATCATAATAAATAAGTGGTAACACGAGTCTGTTTGCGAACGCTAAGTAGTTAACACGAAAGTTTTCGCGGACCTTAAGTGATTATTGTATGGCAGTTCTATCCCACCATAAGCGATGAAGGGTAACGTTTACTAAACGTAATTTAATCTAATATTTTAGTTTCAACTGACGTGTATGATTTTGCCATTAACGAAGATGTCTTATTATTATAATAATATTATAATTCAAACGTGATTCAAACTGGCATTACACAACGATACCGTCCAAAAAAGTAGCCGAAGCAGATTACTTAATGCGCTTGTTTATTGTGATACAGAGTTTGACGTTTGCATATTAATTTTTAGAGAACTTTGACAAGGGATGCCAACGTTTGGTAAATCGGTAATTTCAATAGATTTTATTATTTGATTATTATTTAAATAATACTTTTGATTAAAAAAGCTACCTGGCTATTATTTGTGTTAGTGGTCATCCTACAGGACAGACTGGTATCCTGCAAGTAGCCCGGTTTCAAAACAGTACAATAGCAGACCAAAATTCCACATAATTTTAGTAATAAACTAATAACTAGACACTGCAGGTTTTTAACAATTCGATCCAATTTCGTGTGTTTCTCTCTAAAATAAAAATAAGTTAAGGGTGATGGGGCGCACCCTTGGTCCACACAGCTTTGGCGCAGAAGGATCTCACAACCGACGAAGTACACAGATATTAGCACCGTGCAACGCTATAAACAGACAACATCTGAAAAGATTACATTTTAAAGAACACGTGCGGGATAATGGAATGTCATATTTCTGATCATCACTTAAAAATAGTGTTATTTACATTATTTTGCAAATGTAGACACACTAAACACAGGACGAAGTTTGATAAAACAGTATGTACTCATATACTCGGACGAAGTTTGATGAAACAGTATGTATTTTATTCTTAATTAATAGAAAAATAATGCTCGCACTAGACAATTAAGAACAAGCCATTAGTTTATTGAGCCAAAGGAAACACGTTTATTATAAAACAAAATTAAATGTGTCATACAGTGTGAGCATGTACATGTATAGATGTACGCAAGTATTGCTCGGAAAGAAATTGCTTGGCACTGAGTTTATGCATGCATACACCTCACACTATTTTTATTTTATAATACTCAGCGGATAAATTTTTTCATCCATGCAACACATATGTATATATATATATATATATATTCAAATAAAAATTTAACAATACATTTTCGAGTGATTCGTAGGTTGATAAAAACATATCAAAATATTAAAAAGATTTTAGTGAGATACGAAATATAAATAAAAGTGCGGTCTCAGGATATATAAGTTTATATCAGCACTGTTGTAATATTGAAGCAATGAAATCGAAGTCAACAAACCTGGTGCATAAAATGAAAGGTCGGCTGCGTTATGAGAATAACACACATTACGAACGAGATAATCTCCTTCCACCTCAGAATACACAAACAACGGCATTATACAGATGTCGAATGCAAATCAAAATGTAAGACATCACTGACATGCACAGGATTAGTGAAGATGGTTGCTAAAAAATACCGGAACAGATCAAATATAGACCAATAAAGGAAAATGTGGATGCTAGTGAAATATGGTTTATTAAATGTAATTAGTGTTTGTATTAGTATAAACTGTTTGGGGGTACGTAGAAGAACTGTTACGGCAAGTGGTTGTAATAAAAAAGTAATATTTATTATTACATGGCCTATTAATAAAACGTTTATGATAGGCCCGTGAACCGCTTTCTGCAGGTCAATATTTTGCCATATTCGGTTTGATCACTTTGACTATATTATTTGACCAATTTGGCCGACTCTAGTGCAATATGGAATATTTCAAACAGTGCATAGATAAACGTAAATGTCAACAAAACGAAAATGTATAATATAAAATAAAACCATTTATACAACGAATGAAAACTATCATTTCAGGCCAATAAAAGTTTTAATTTCGTAATTAATAAAAATATTTTAGAATCTACTGGGTCATGTAATTAAACAGTTATTTACTAACTGGCTTGAAATAAGCTGTCGATATGGAAAGCAATATCATTAAAATCAAATCCTAACATTGTTAAGACGTGAAGACATCGTATAACAGGTCACGTTCAAATGACCTTCCGAACAGAAAAAAAAACAGCCCTGTTGCGCCCAATGACATTGCCTTTTGCACATCAATGTTTGGTCACGGTCTGTGAAAAGTGATGCATTTCCAGCTGATCATCGGGAATAAATCATTTACAGTTAATTTTCACGCGGATAACAATGGATATAGTGGTACCTTAGGCGCGTAAACATCCAAAGTTCACGTTGATTTTGTGCATTGTATTTGCGGTTTATATACGAAGTTATACCAAAACATTTTGAAGGCAACAGTTTGATTGGCTCCTCAAAAGGTCATCTGAACGTGACCCTTAATGCGAAGTCATCAGATCCAGTCAGCTGATAAAATAGCAACCTCAGACTGGAGATGATTTTAATGAGATTGATATGGAAAGCAACATTATCGGTAAATAATGATTTTTGGTCCATATCACAGCATAAACAGCCAATAAGTAAATGATTGTATAATATTGTCCGTGTTTTAAAATATGTACCTATTTGTATTGGATATGATAAAATTTCATATACATGTTATATCTATATATAATTATGAACTACTACTTGTGAAAGTAACATAGACTTTAAAAATAAAAATATACAAAATGCAATTTATTATAATGCACCCGTGCTTCGAATTAAACATAAATCGCCATTTAAGGATTACAAGGGCCAATCTGACATGCGTAAAAGGTGCAGATAGGCCCTTGTACGAGTAATACTAAGGTGGTGAAATAAATTGTTCTGTTTAACCAATTTTATTTCCAAGTTCTTTCTAATTATTCGTCGTAGCACGGTTTTTATAAAGCAAATACTATTTTAGACCTGTGCTTATGATGTAAACATGTTGAAACTACTATATTTGCAGGCACCTAACTAAAATTCGAAGTTGCCTTTAATAACATATGTAGTACATTTGAGTTCAGCTAACGTATTATTATCCCCAAAAAACTCGAACAAATGCGTATTAACGCACTAACACCATGTTTCGTATATGTTAGATATGTTCGTACATGTAAGTGTTGCACATTTGGAATGTAATCCGACGTAATGTTCAGTGTATCCCACAGATTATGGTAAGCCGCTTCTCAGAAAATAAATGCCAATAAAAGAAAACATATCTTAATCAAACTGTCTGGTTCTACGTAATTTAGTCGGCAATAGCTTGAATATTAGTCTTATGTGATTTTACCATCGGGAAATCATGTAACATATTGCATTTAAGCTATTAACAAAACCATTCCTGAAATACATGAAATATAAATTTTCAAACTTTTACATTTAGGTCTATACAAGACCTAAGATTTTGTCCAAAATTTGACAGTAATACAAGGTTTGAACAAGGTTGTTTAAGAGATTCCCTACTTTGGTTAGAAAAATCTCCGAGACCGGGGAACCACATTTGTAGGTGTAAGGAAAATGCCCTATGGTGACATCCGAGGTGAAACGGTGGTAGGTAAACAATATGAAACCCGCGCTTAATGCATGTGCGTAAAGTGTCGGCCCAGATCATCATGTGCACTCCGCACAGGCTGATCAGGGACGACGCTTTCCGATTTTATGGTATTTTCTGTTTCAAGGAAATCATTTCTAAACATAAATCCATTGTAGGCGGAAAGTGCTGTCCTGGATTAGCCTGTGCGGATTGAACAGGCTAATCCGGGACGAAACTTTAAGCACATTCATTAATCCCATGACACGCCAAATATATACTGTAAGCAACACTTTTCTATATTGTATTTATACTAGAAGAGTAGTAAAACACAATCGTTTGAAAACAAAAAGGAAGACCTTTTATCACCTGCAAATAAAGATGTCCATACCATATATACGAAAATGTTTTACTTGTATGTGCTTTTCTGTGCAATGCAATAAATGACACGCAAAAACGCGGAGTAATTCAATGTTTGATCGCAGGTGGTTACTATATAAAGCAATGCCTAAGACCCAATTACTTGACCGAAGCAGAGATTTCAGTAGCTCGTCATGAAGCTGATATTGCTGGTCGCTTTGGCAACAGTGGCACCCTCGTGCTACGAAGCCACAGGATGCAAGAAGGATGGACAATTCTTTCCATACGGTACGATTACATTCTTTATTACCGTATTATCTTCGATAAGTGCGGACTGTCAACCAATATCGAATAAAATACTCACATTTAATTGAATTATTGAATTTCAAGTAATACTACATTACATATTTGGATATTTTCTATACAGTTTAATAAATAACAAATTAAACCATACATGTTTAAGTTCATTATACATCAATCTAGTACAGCATGTCTGAATTATATATTCTTATAATAGTTTTTATGTTTTTTAACAAAACACATGTGCAGCTTATAGATCGAGTAATGTCATTTTAGTTAGCAAAATGGCTAAAACGTCTTTATATAGCAAGAAGAGGCAATAATGATAAACAGGGGCCTAGCGCGGCCAAATTCGTTGTTACTCGAAATATAAAAATAAAACAAAGTAAGCTGGAATCCAGGGGGCTGCTAGGGCCCCCAGTGGGTCCAGGGCAAAGCGTTGGCTAGGGGTTCAGGGGGCCGGATGCCCCCGGAAGCTCCAGAAAGTTAAAATTCTATGACCCACTAAAACGCTATTCCTGACATTTAGACCATTATATTCTCTGACAAGTTTGGACCGTCACTTTCATAGGAGGAGTTGCTCTTCAAATATGTGTATTGGCTGGCGCTTAGTTATTAAACAACACTAACTGATTTTGTTAGTTTTATAGCATATCTTTGTAAAATTTGCAGTTTATATGTCATCAATTTCGACAAAGTTACAACTTAAAAATCAAAGCAAGTGGCCTTTCCGTTCGTCTTGCGAAGATGTCTACCACCATATTAGACTTTTTTTCGCAGTAAATGTTGAGAAGACCAATGCCGGAGAGACACTCAGTATTCAGTACGCAAATGGGGTTCATTACGCTGTGAGCGAAAACAAACATTTAGTTTTCAGTACGCAAATTCAATTTTACGCAGTATTCAGCACTAAGGCCCTACAACAAGGCAGTATTCCACATGCAAAGGGGATGGGGGTGACACGCTCTGGTTTGCTACCGAATTATCACAAAACTAAAGTTTACTAGTTTTTGTAGCATAATTAATTAAGCATCAAATAATTAACAATTACCATTTTAAAACTGACATTTATTTCGGACCGATCCATTTGGAAATACAAGTATGCACATTTAAGGAATGTATGTTGTTTTGCTTGATGTTTTTTTCCTCTTTTTTGAGATGTATACTTAGACCCAGTCTGGATTGGATTGGATTGATATCATAAATCATTGAGCTTGTCTGCTGTATTGTTAAAATTTTAATAATATCAATTAATATTGAGGTCATAATTCCATGTGTAATAGCATCATAGCTAACTATCCAATTTTGCATTTACATTTTAACCATTTAGTTAAACGTAAAGTCGTAGACATAATCAAATGGTTGTGAAAGACATTGATTTCAAATAAATAATATTCGGAGGGGTTTATTGGATTCATGGTTTCATTATACCTATTGGGGAAGGCGTAAGCATGTGCCAGACCCCACTTAGATATAATGATTTTCATCTTGAAGATGCCGTCCTTGATTTGTGTACATAAATCGAGGAAAACGTCCGGGTTAAGCCCCGGTCACACTGTTACGATTTTTGCTACGATTGCCTACGATTAACAAAATCTTGGTGGAGCGTGGTAAAGCGTGAACACATACGTACTGGCATCTGTATGAATCGTGAAGAATGCTGGCGGATCCTTGTCGATTGGGAAGCGCTACGACAGTTTTTAACATGTTCAAAACATTCGCGGCTTATCGTAGCGCCGCCACGATTTTTCCAAAACGTAGGACAATCCAAGTGCCATCGTATCTCAATCTGGCTTATTCTTACAGCAATCCTAGAGACATTCGTGGCCTTTCGTGTGTAATCGTGATTAATCGTGACCGATTTTATGACATATATATTACAAGACTGTAGTACCTTATGGTACGTTTTGCTACGTATATGGTACGGATTTATACGCTTGTCTTACGATTCTGTTACGATTCAAATATGTTCTTTACCGACAACTATCATGACTACTCAAGAATATACACGATGGACCACCACAACGCGACGATTGGGTCGCGTTGCCAGTACGGTTTAGCGCGATGTTATTACGCACTCACCACGTTTGCCTACGTTGATGTCACGATTATGCACGAGGCATCGTGATGCATTGAAACGTAATGAAACGTGACAATTATTGGCTGCTCTTAGGTTTATCGTGATGAATCTTCTTTAATCTCACTACAATCTTAGGAGAAACGTTAAAAATCGCCTGTAATCGTGTGTTGCCGTAGCGTTTACCTGACTCTAGCGTATTACAATCGTATTATATCGCATCATGTCTTGGTAAAACCGTGGTGAATCGGCTGCGGAAACCTACAAGTGTCGTTGATATTCGTAGTCTCTTTCTACAATAACCGTAGGTATACGTAGGAAGACACAATCGGGACACGGTGCATCCCGACTCATTACGATTAACACGTCCACGACCAATCGTGGTCTATCGTAGCCAAAATCGTGAAAGTGTTACCAGGGCTTTAGGCGGATCGCTGGTAGACGACTTATTAACACGATGCAAACCATGGCGTTGAGCAAGACAAGGGAAAAATACATTACGCTTAGAAAAGAACAAACGGTTTGCCCAAAAAATAAGAGTCGCAATTTTGTAGTAAAACTAAGAACACGGACAGGCAAAAATTAAATTAAAACGCCAGTGTCTGGATTTATGAGAGTATTGTTTACCCCTAACCCCCCTTTGGCACTGATTTTTATTTGATTTTTTGAAGTAAATGCCATTTTTGTTTTTGATATTTTAATTTCAATGTTTACTCGAACTAGTAAACGCTATGCGGCGCTGCGCGCCTGATAAAGACGTAACTTTTTGTAAGTTTTTGATGATTTATATATTTTTTTTCAATAATTACCTGTAATACTTATTAGGAAAGTTTGTGGACCCTAGTGACCGTTGTAACGAGTGCGAATGCTTGGCTGGTGGAAACTACAAATGTTCCCGGAGGGTCTGCCATGCAGTAAACTGCGGCAAAAACCTGCAGAAGTCTGACGGCTGCTGCCTCCAGTGCGCACCCAAATGTGACGCCACCCTGTGTCCCGCAGTGTATTGTCCCGCAGAAAAGAAGAAATACAAGTGGGTTAACGATATACTTAATTAACCGTTTTTATATATGTTATGTAGGATCATATTTTTAACAAATCATATTTGTCAAAAACCTGTGAATAATAGAATATCATTTGTCACAGTGTTAAGTGTAAAGAATGTGATTGGCCAGAGAAACTGGGTATGCGTGAGGATTACAGAAGAATATGATTTAAATGCATATCAAAAATGGGATGCGATCACAAATTTTATAGAAAATGTGAAGCATAAGACTGTTATTTGTGAGGAGTAAGATCTCAATTTTCAAACCTGTAAAAAGTGAGATCCAGTTTCTCACAGATGCGAAAAATATTATTTGTGAAAAATATGGTCTACAATGCTATAATGTTAACAATGAAACATTGGTGCAATGTTTCTATCAATACACCATTCCATTCTTTTACCACTAACATTTATATAATATCTCCCCCCAACATTGTTAAAGGATAAATTTCCATTTATCCAGCTTCACAAACACTGCACAAGCTTTAACACTTGCTCTTTTGTGTAAAGAGGGTTAACTGTTAAACATGTGATATCAGAGCGAAATGATCTGATAGAACACTAGATTCACTAAATTTTAGATACGGATAAAACCCTAGAATCACTAAAATCTAACATATGGATAAAACACCTGAATAACTGAAATTTTACTTATGGGTAAAACACTTGTTTCACAGAAATATTACATATGAATAAAACACTTGAACCACCGAAATCTTACATATGGATAAAACGTTAGATTCACTAAAATCTTACATATGGATAAAACACTTGAATCACTGAAATATTACATATGGATGAACACTTGAATCACTGAAATATTACTTATGGATAAAACACTTGATTCACTGAAATCTTACATATGGATAAACACTTGAATCACTGAAATCCTACTTATGGATAAAACACTAGATTTATTAAAATCTTACATATGGATAAAACACTAGATTCACTAAAATCTTACATATGGATACAACACTTGAACCACTGAAATCTTACTTATGGATACAACACTAGATTCACTAAAATCTATCATATGGATAAAACACTTGATTCACTGAAATCTTATAAATGGATAAAACACTTGAATAACCGAAATCTTACATATTGATAAAACAGTAGATTCACTAAAATCTTACATATGGATAAAACACTTGAATCACCGAAATCTCACATATGGATATAACACTTGATTCACTGAAATTGTGCATAGTTCATAGTAATAAAATGACTTATTTACATATTTTTCGTATTTTTGAAAAATGTCATGAAATGTCTTTACTGCAAAAATGCAGCATCTGGAATAATCAAAAACATATAATATGTAAAGAAAGAGGTAAAAAATTTGCCTTCGCCAGGACTCGAACCCGGGACCTTTGAAAACAAACATCTCATGCGCTAACCACTCGGCCATTCGGACTTATACATTTAGTTGTGTATGTTAACGCGATGTAAGTGATACACGTGTTTTCCAAAATACTCATGGAAAGCGTTCCAAACACTTTATAATTTTATCCATTTCGTTTGATGATTATCCATAAACGAAACGATATTTCCAATATAATTATTAAACATGAGTGTTATTTCGCTTGTTTGTATATAATTTATATTTGCTTTTTTGGAATCTATGATAAAAAAAATGAAATTGTCAATTTGACAATCTTTGAACAGGTCCCTTTAATGTCTTGCGTCAAGATAACACAATCAGTGCTCCTATATTAGCATTATCGTTATTTGGTGTGTTTTGTCGCCTAATATAACGTATATCAAGATTTATTTTATATCAAATAACATTTAATAGGGCCAATCTTTGGCTTAATTGGTACATAAAAAAGGTGTCCTGTCATCTAAAATGTACTTTAAATTATACAGCATAAGAACTGATATATACATATTATAAGTATATAATGATTTAATTATTTTACTACCATTTAGACCCGATTCCTGTTGCGCTGAATGTTCTGAACATGGTAGCAAGAGTACCGAAAGCAGCCGCAGTAAGAGTAGCGATCATCACACAAGTTCTGGGAAAGGTCAACGGTATCGTCGCACGATCGTATATAAGCCCGGAAACGGACCGTTCGGTTCCAAAACAAGCGACCACCATACATCGAAATCCAGCAAAGGTGGAATTAGATACAAAGGCGGTAAAGGACCATTTGGATCAAAGACAAGCGACCACCATACATCGAAATCCAGCAAAGGTGGAATTGGATACAAAGGCGGTAAAGGACCATTTGGATCAAAGACAAGCGACCACCATACATCGACATCCAGCAAACGTGGAACTGGATACTATCGAGGACGACGGTCATTTGATATCGACTACCAAGAAAGCGATGAAAAAGGCCGTTTTGTTCGTACAATCGGATATGCGGCCGACCAAGGACCATTTGGGGGCAAGTACGGTCGAGGTCGAGGTTCAAAGTCCAGCGCCTCCCATACATCCAACTCATCCAGCAAAGGTGGATACGGATACAAAGGTGGAAAAGGCCGTGGTCGATTCGGTTCAAAGTCCAAAGACTACCATACATCGGGCTCCAGCAAAGGTGGAAACGGATACAACGGTGAAAACGGGTACAAAGGTGGAAACATGTACAACGGTGGAAACGGATACAACGGTGGAAAAGGATACAACGGTGGAAGCGGATACAAAGGTGGAAACGGATACAACGGTGGAAACGGATACAAAGGTGGAAACGGATAAAACGGTCGAAACGGATACAACGGTGTCGACTACAAATAGTATTTGTCAATACAGGCGTCGAAGACTATAATGCATCACATCGTGGCACATTATGGATGTCGGAAGTGAATAAAGCAACTAATCATCTTACAAATCTTTTTTTTTTCGTGCAATTCTTTCTTAAATGAATATCCTGTTTAATTGAATTTACTTAACATACAAATGATCAAGCGCTGTGATTGTTTTCTAAAGAAGATTTCATGCATCGTAAGACAGTTTTAAATCACACATGTTTCGGTGCCACTAAACAGTTTTTGTAGTAAAGGGAAATTACCTTTCAAAGTCATCCTACAATAACGAAACAAACGTTTAATAATTAGGTTAGATATTCAATACTAGCATAAAGTACATATAACAACAATATTATGAAAAGGTATATATGCAATAATGGTAAAACATTGTATAAATTACATGCAAAGAGTAAACACAATTTAAAACTTATGGTCGCCTTTTGAACAGTTCTTTACTTTTTATATACAATTAATGCGATTTTCTTGACATCAAAGTTTATGTCTATGTATGTGTTTGAAACAAGTTCACGTGTACTGTTTGAAGGGAACATACGTTAAGCATTTTATAAGATGTTCATGTCAGGAAAGTTTGTTTGTTTGGATTTTTCGCCGTTTTTAACAGTATTTTAGTCATATCACGGCGGTCAGTGAACCTACTCACACTTTTCCTGGGCAAGCTTAGCCGATCTTAGCGGTTTACCAGTACTTAGTGCACATACTTATGCCAGTAACTGACAACAGTTACTGCTCTACTTGAATCAGTGGGAAGGGGAGAATGGCATGTCGGGAAAGTCATTACAAAGAATATTTATACTATAACTATTTCTTAATGTATATTATTGTATAGTTGAACAAACAAACTACATGTAAATGCACAGGATTTACTCCTGATCAGTAAACCAGAAAAAACTGCATAATAATTAAGTCTATCTTTATAATAACTGTTTGACCTAAACAACCAGTTTGCATGCGTTGTATATCCTACATTATGCTTAGAATTCGAAAAATCGTCCACAGATTGATAAGATGTAGTTCAAACAATTTCTGCAAACCAACGGTAAAGGAAATTCTGTAATCGCACATTCAAAGGACATGCACGTTCTGTTGAATATGGACTCGAATCTGTATAAACAATGCATCATAACCGCGACAGTTTTATGCATGCAAAGCTAAAGGCGTTTACAAGGGTCAAATTTTATAATTGGATGCTCACGTGATTTTTGCCTTATTTGATTTGGTTTTATCTTTTCAAATGTTAAAATTCAGTGAATTGGCCAACGATTTTCGAAAAAACTAGAAAAAGCAACAAATTCAACTAGTAAAGACTTTTTGGGGGAAAGATAATAATATAAAAACTAACAGTGGTCTGAGCCGTCAATAATTTAAGAATAGGACAGTAAAATTAATAAGCGACACTTTAATCGCAATGTACGTGACTGCAAGTAAAGTTTCAGTTTAAACATATTTTATTGTACATACATATATATTTATGGTACATAGTATATAAAATTAGATTTGCATGCATACAAATGGAATGGGCCTAGAGTTATACCAACATCACCGAAGGGCCCTTTCCATTATGACAGTTTATTGTAAAGGTTAACATGATGCCGATGTCAACATTCTTATAATGAGAAAGTAGTTACTATGTAACTTATGTTAACTTCATAGGAAAAGATAGGAACAAGAAAAAAACATGAAAAAAACAGGAAGAACACACACACACGAAAGTTACCATCCCTTACCAGCTCGACCGTGTTCGTTTATTTCGACAATAATGCAACAATGTTAATGGATAGCGGGATGTTCATACACGTATACAATGATCCGATTATACATTAAATCCTTTCGTACGTTTCATAAATAGCTGAACTTCATTGAAAAGCTTAGAGTTATTTTCATAATTAAGATTGTGTACATCATACAAGAGTTTCGTAGCACTTGTTAGATGGAATGTACGAGTGTTTCTAAACATTTATAACCGTTCGTCATGATAAAGAGGGCAATTAAAGAAATGGTGATCTGCATCTTCAGTGTCACTGTGGTAACCACAACAACAATAACGTGAGTCGATCAAGTTATTTTCGAAAAGGTGTGCTTTCAGGTCACTACATTTGTTCCTTATTCTAGCATGCATTACCGTATACTTTCTTTCTCCATGTAGATAATATATAGGCACCATTGGTGTTTTTAATTTTCTTTAAGTTTTGATTTAATTCGCCTAATGTATCGGAGTTGCGTGTGTTAGAATCAAGTTCCATAATTTGATCTCTGATAGAATAACAGGTACTGTAAGTAGATTATCGCCATTTCGTAAGTTATAAGAAACATTTTCGTTTACAGTTGTAGGAAACAGATCAGAAAGATCCTCTGGGATGATACCATGAATAGGATACCATGAATATGTTTGTTCACTAGTATAAGCTTTTAAATGTTACGTCTTTGTTTCAATGGTACCCAGCCAATTTCAGTAAGTAAATGGTTGATTGAGGAAGTTCTGGTTAAACCACTAACTATTCTAGCCGCGTCATACTGAACTTTTTCTAAAATATATTTTTCGTATCGTGTACAATTGTCCCAGACGATCGATGAATATTCTAATACAGGGCGTAAGTATGCTATGTAAATTTGATTGAATGTTCAGCGTTGTAACTTAAACTTTAACATTCTCATGGATCCTAATATTTGGGATGCTCGTTTGAGAATAGAGTCAATGTGATTATGCCATCGGCCATCTTGGCTAAACGAAATACCTAGGTGTTTGTGGGTTTCAACGAACGACAACTGGTTCCGTCAAATAGCAAATGTGGTTTAGGAATGTCTGATAATGAGAAAAAGACAATATCAGTTTTGGATGGGTTAAAGGTAACCAGCCATTGTTTGGCCCAGTTGTTGATATGAATTAGATCATTGTTAAGAGTGCTTTGAATAAAAGTGTGATCATTTTTGACGTGACTGAGAGTGAACTGTAGTCGGGAAAAAGTCTTAAGTTACTTAAGAAATTTAGCAGAGATATCGTTAACATATACAATAAATAGGACAGGACCTAAAACAGGTCCATGGGGTACACCAGCTTCTATAGATTTGTCGTAAGAAAACGTCGTACTGCAAGTAAAAACGATTACTGCAATGTCATAATGGCAACAGCACAAAATAGTGATGGACGTAAATACTGCCGCTTTTGTAACGGTTACTGGTATGCTGAACAAAGTTGTTTGGCATGATAATATGAACGCGTGTTTCTTAAAGATAATGTTTACTACCGCGCAAAGGAGGCAATGTTTTGACGTCGTTGGTTTGTTCGTCTGTTAGTTTATTAGTAAGCAACTTTACGTTTACGCAAAAATATTATGAACGGATTGGCATGAACTTTTCTGGGCAGTTTGGAAATGGGCCATTGGACCAATGATAAGATTCGTCTGGATCCGGAATGTGTTAAAAGTATTATTTGTTATTGCGAAATAAGGCATATCGCCACAGTATGCTATATAACTTATAAATTGCACAGCATATGGAGGCGAATAAGCTTTCATGGCGGAGGTGTGCACTTGCCGACTGCTTTCTTATTTCGTGATGTACTCATCTGTGACACACGGTTTGAAACATACGGGGTATTAAACTGATAAAGCCAGTCTATGAAATTGCTGAACACCACGCATATTCTGTCGTTTGTTTTTATGCATTATTTATTCAGGATAAAAAGTGTTTAATACGAATATATTCTTAACACACAAGATAAATCATTTGTATTGGTAACATTGTAATTGCAACTTTATGCTATATTGATGAAAAACTAGACTGGAAAAGTAATATTCTATATTTAATAAGGTTTCTTATCAGTCTTATCAGTGTGTATGACTCTGGTAATAATATTACTTGTTTATTGCAAGCCCGTGATGTATTAGCCTTTCACCGTATTGATAAACAGCTCTAATAAAACTAGGTTCGATGGGCCAGTTTCCGACCTGTTAGCTTCATTGTATGGGTTACTTTCCCACTTGCCAACTCCATCCTATACATGTAGATGGATTATCCTGTAGCTATATTCTTAAAACGTTGTCAGAGTTTTTAACAACTCAATACCGGTAATCAGTCGTGTAACATAGGCGCATTGCAATTTTTTTTATAATTGCAAGGCTTTTTCCAGAAATAATGTTAAAGCAATTGTAAACATATTACTAAAACTATATTTACGGAATTATAAGTTTAGACAAGTATGCTCCATATTGCATGCGATTATGAATGACACAAAATCCTTAAATTTCCTAGAAGTATAATAGCATAAACCTATAAAATAGCAAGGTTGTGTATGAAAATGATCCCACCTAAATCTCTTTTCAAACCAGATAATGGAGGTAAACAACAAAAATGCATTAACACGTGAAAACATCTTAAACCATTAACTGGAAGGTCACATAGTAGTACGCATACTTGTATTATCCTCGTATTCACGGTATTGCCACAAGTTGAAATTCATATTTGCATAGATTATCTACTTTTAGGGAAAGATCCAGAGCAAAATAGCAGGGTGCTACACCCTGTTCCTTTTTGGTTACCCTATGCTGCTCTTCTGGGCTGGTCAACACAGAAATGTTGAAAATCTTTTCAATTTCAATATATGTTTGCAAATTATAATGGCAAATAAATAAAACATGTTTAAAAGCCTAAGCTTGGAGCATTTAACTGATTAATGCCTTGGATTTACAAATTTATTGGAAAGTACCAAAGAACTGGGCTGACTTTCCACCCTGCTCCTGTTTAGTAGCACCCTGTACCTTTCTTGATCTTTGATCTTTCCCTAACTTTAGTACATGTTGTCGCAAAAGAACTTATTTTTCGAAAGAACTATCATTGAAAAATGTAACAGACACTTTAAATGTCCACAAGATGCAATGAATTCATGTTAAGCTCTAGATATTGGGTGCAATGGATCGTTGTTGTTTCTGTACGTTAGACCAGTAACAATGTCCACGTACTCCGACAGACTGACAGCTTTAACGGGTTCTAGTCCTTAAAACATATTGACTAATACAGTTTGACGTTTATATATCTACAAGAAGCCCACAAATTATTGAATGACCACAGATGCGTTACCTTTAAAATAGGATTTTCGTTTGGTTGACGTTATACACACTGCTAGGGAAAATATTTTAGTGATTGAACGTTTTTTATGAGTTCAAGATGTTTTTGTTTTATAGGAGGAATAGAGAGATTACATTCCGATGCTTAAATAGTTCAATACTTAGCGGCAATATATGTATGTGGCGAATTCTAAAACTGATAAACATGTTTTTGGAATGCTCTTCAATTCTGAAACAACCTCTTGCATAAAGAGATCATACGTAGGGACATGTAAATGTTTAATAAAAATATATGTAAGTAATTATTTCAGTTTTTGACCCCGAGCGGGAATGGTAACCGGTTTAAATTCTTGATTCACATATAATGTTTTACAAACAAAACATGCATTCCTGAAAAAATTGTGTCTAGCACCCTCGAAAGAAGCATTTCATATTATTAAAGCCTTTTGTGAAGCCCAAAATGTTTCCCGAAAAAAAGATGCATGCAGATCTATTTGTGAAAATAACAAACAAATTAGCCACAAGAACCACGCTGGATCGCCACGTATATTTCGCTTTAGTTGAACACATTCACTAGACCTTAAACTGTGGTAGCGAGGGACCGCCCCGAGAGCCACATATGACCTCCATGTGCTTTAATTTATAATTACCAATCTGATCGAAGATTTGGTTGATTGTTCTAGACAATAAATGCAAATCCAGCTTGAATACTTTACTTTCCATCATCAGACCCGATGACACTTATCGACCTTCATCGACACTGTACAAGACACGTATATAATATTAACCTAAACACATGCCCTGCTGTATCTTTCAGAGGTAGCCAGACATTAAACGGATTATGTTTAAGTTCCTGTGTAGACAAATGTTTAGAACATTTCCCGCGAGCGAGTAGTCCCGAATGAATATATCGTAACATTGTCTCGGCTAACTTTAAAATATTCCCAGTACATTAGTCATAAAAGAGTGCATGCAAAATCCCAAAACTATGGAGGACAGATTCATAGCAAGTTTTGAAGACTGATGGCAAATTCAATAATGGTATAACAAAGTTCGCACAAAATGAAATTTTTCGCATGTAAGCATGTCCACTAAAATATTTGACATGTAATTTGACATGTAATTTAAAAGTTTAAAAGCAATAAATGTGTTGTTTTGCAACGATGTAAATGAATGCACTTTTTGACATTTAAGTGTTTTTTATCATTATTATCATCGTACACAATATGCACAGTGACTCTATAATTAGTAAGTGTTTCTATGACGATGATCCCACAATATGAACAGCGTATATTGCTATTTCGAAATGACCTTACACTCGCTCCGCTGCATGTCAGTGTAGGTTAAATCTTTGTGAGATATAAAATACCAGTGGATAGGCAAGTGATTTGAACAACATGATTATCAATGTCGAGATAATTATTCACAACTTTTACTCGATGTTTTCTTCTGCTTGTCAAGCATTTTAAAATACACCATGTGGTCTGACTATGGTCACGTGGAACTTTGTGCCGGCAAGGATTCGTTGTGTCTACACCGGTCTGTCTGACAGACCTGTGTACTCACGCTCTAAGCATTATGGGTATACGCTACTTTCCAGCATAGCTCACAATGGTTGATTTAACATTGCACTGAGGTTAGATACCAGTAAATCAATGTGTTTCCCTCCGTTTTACATTCGAAATATTGCCTTTTACTATAGTTCCTTTTTCCTTTTCCTATGAAAAGCATTTAGCAATGTCAGACATGCCTTTTGTGGTTATTTCTAATATCCTCTGTGTGTTTGGAACGTTTTTGTGCATTTCTTTGGAGGCTAACTTGAAAGATGAGCTTTTGGGGTGTGTTTACTGTGGCATGGGGCTTTTGTTGAAATATGACTGCTGGAACCCTAGTTTCTACCGGTGTCTGCATTCAGGTGAGACGCATTTTCCTAGAAGTAACATGCCATATCTTTTCATTGCAATTTTCGGAAGAGGAAAGATTAAGACATCAAGCTTGCACAATCTGAAATCTGAAAGTTCGCCGTTTTATAATGGGACCCTATGGGAATTGGATTTACTGCCATCTAACCTTGAATGTTCACACAAAACAAAAGTGAAAGTAGCTTTTTATAATAAACACGCTAAACAGCGTTAAACACGAACTACTGTTATTTTATTGAACCGAAATATATTCTACTATCATTATTAACTGAATATCAGACTGATACATGGTATCATTAAAGTCATTTCATGAAACAACTTTCATTCGCGGGATTACTTCATGCCTAAGCACATTTCGCCGTTTGGGGCGAAATAATGCGGTTAAGTACAGAGGTTTGGCGTGTGACGTCATACTCTGTGTATAGAATGGGGAAGGATTTGATGAGCTATACTCGGAACCAGTCAAATTTCTGTGTGGAGGTTGTATTTACAATTGAACATGGGTAGGGAGTTCTGAACAGCCTCTACAATGGTTTTGCACGATGACTATTGGTAGTGAATGTTAAAGGGACTTGTTAATAAATTTTCGTGTTTTTAAAAAAAACTACAGTTTTTGTCTTATCTGCAAACCTAAAGCAATTTTAATAACAAAAAAAAAAAAAAAACAACAAATATAATATAAAGAAAAAAGGTACATTAAAGAATTTACTTCGCCGCGACTCGAAACCGGGACCTTGGAAATAAAGAACCTCATGCGCTAACCTCTCGAGCATTCAAACTTATACATTTGGATGTGTATTTTTTACGCTAAGTTAGTGATACACGTGTTTTCCAAAATACCGGTGAAAGCGTTACAAACTCTTTATAATTTTATCCATTTCAATTGATGATTATCCATACACGAAACAATATTTCTCAACATGTCTTTCGCTTTCGTGTTATTTCGCTTGTTTGTGTATAATGCATTTCTTTTGGGACATTTAAAGACAAAACTTTTGAAAATTGTCAATTTGCCAATCCTTGAACATGTCCCTATAACGCGCCAACAATAGTTAAACTAGTCCATGTACAAAGGTCGATAGTTGTGTGAAACTGCCTAGAGCTACATAGGTTTGTAGTTCTTTACTCGATCCATGGGTAGAGAGTGCAGCATCTGACACCGGATGTGGCTGTGGTTCTTTAGAAGCACGTTCTTTTTGCACGTGACGCACTGTACCACGGTCACGAACACTTTCCCGCCGGGCACAGGAGTTTCTTCCGGGTTGATCTGTAACATGGTGGAAATAATATGAGTTGTAACCTCATGTTTTTACTTTATTGTTATATTTAACATTGAATAAAAAAACGATACTTTTTTATTTTATTTTCTACGACAAGTCCACAAAAATACCATAAGGCTTCCTCGTCACAGAATAGCATAGCATAACCAGACTCAACCTCCACACGAAGATATAACTGGTTTCGAGCATGTACCAAACTCCTATGCAGTGGCACGCCTGCCGCTTCGCTACTGAGCTATGCTCGGAAGCAGTCAAAACTATCCGCGGAGGTTGTAGCATAAGCACGGGGTAGATCATACGTTACTAATTGGTATAGTGTGAGAAAAAAAATTAACGGGTACCAACAACGGCGGATTACCGCTTACTTTTTCTTGTTTTACACATGATTTGTGGACGGTTAGTGTATTTAGCTTATATGACAATACCAGTTTATAGTAACATACGATCTACCCCCAGGTAAAACATAGTCTAAAGGGCGTACCTACACCGAACTTGAGTATACGCATAGTAACCGTTTCAACTTTTAAGTGTAAGTTTAAGTAATACTTCTTTACTTTATAAACAGCTATTTAATAAGCGAAATAAAACGTGTAATTCACATCAAATCACACCCATTTATTTCAAATACAATGTTATAATGCTGTTAATCAGATAGTGCAGATTATATGCCAAGCTCATTATATCACAGTTCTTAATGGGTTTTTTTCTTACTGGTTATGACATTATATAATTATTATTATGTATGTATGATTTCAAATATATAAATACGCAAATGCAGATAGGAGTATGCTTACTAAGTTAGGTAAGCCCATGAGTGTAGCGGAGCATCACGGATAGACGATATTTGTTTAGTGCAGTGTAAGATCGTATTTCATTTCATCAGTGTTCATGGACATATTATTTTCACGAGTGGCACAGCCACGAATGAAAATAACTAGTTTCTATGACCACGAATGAAATAAAATACGATCTTACACTGTATTAAACAAATTTTCGTTTTATGTTATGCTTTTGAACGATCAGTAAAAAAAAATGCGCAAGATATGCTGAAGCGTCACATGTTTTGTGTATTATAACGTTATAAATATGACGTAATTATTATTCCAGAATTGTCGATCACTGTTAGGTTGGGAAAATAGTGGCACTCTTACTGCGTCGTTGTCGCTAAATTATCTTTGTATTGAATTGTATTATGTGGTTTCTGTTGTTTAAAGATGCCGATGTTTACACTGACAATTAGGGTATTCATAGGCTTTCAAAAAATAAACATGAAAACAAAGATAAAAATAGTTCCATATAACTACGAGTGAAATGATCAAACGTTATCATTTCATTCACTGGTATTCTCCACTCATTCGCCGCATACCATGAAAAAAACCGCAATCTGTCATAGCACAGTATCGCATTTGTGTACTAAATACTATCGAATTATGTCGTTTAAGAGATGAATTGTTACTTCTTCAGAAATTTCGCTATAAAAATATTTCTATGCTACAACGACTGAAATCACATTACCCAGACGTCTTTATGGTTCTTCATTGCAGGAAGTTGGTCCAATTCCACTTCCGTCCCTCCGTATTTGTAGTGGAACTCTCTGATCCGGTTCCCCAGTGTATTCGGCGTCACGCTTCGACGTTCAAACTGCATTCACAAATGAGTATGACGTCAATGAGAGAATAATTAGTCCATAGCGTTCCAGCGGTTAGAAAATACATTTATCATGAATTATTTAGTATTATTATACCTCACCCTTCTGTTTCCCTTCTTTGCTCATATTAAAACGGACCAGTCAATAATTGGAAATATCTTCAGTGCAATATCACCTGCTATGACGTCATGGAGATAGACAAAGTGATCGGATTTAATAGGCGCTTATGAAACAGTCAGTAACACTGATCTCTATTTTATTATTATAGATCAATGGTCAGTAAGTTACTTCGTGTAACAAAAGCGCAAAGTTTATCCAGACGACATCTGACTTTTAAAATGGAAACACGGTTTGACTTAAAAAGTATTTCTTCTAAAAAATCTTTGTTTCGGTATAATAAAATAAATATTGCTTTCGTTGATGGCGATGGTGCATGTTTGTCAACCCTCGAAAAATACTGTTGACTGCGGCTTCGCCTTGGGCAACAGTATTTCCTCGGGTTGTACAAATGCACTATCGCCCTCAACGAATGCAATATTTATACAATATATGATTATTTTTTTTACAAATGCAGTATTTGAAAAAGAAGTCACAAGAATGTGAATGTTTTGCCATCATCCATAAATATTAAGGTCCAAAACGTATACTGAACGAATTAATAAATAGTGAAAAAAACATTGAAAAAGACAAAATAAAACTATGAGCAAAGGTATAGTAGCAAAGGAAGCTATTGTTAAACGTTTGAAAAAAGGGTAAGATTGTTCAAGTATTGCAAATGAATAAACTTGTATAACCTGGAGTGTTTTGTATGTATTGGTGCTGGCGACGCTTTTATACGTGGACGGTCTATTGATCGGTAAGGCAGTCCGACTTCTGTACCCAGTTTTGAAAGTTGCCGGGCGGGTGCTTGTGTACGCTGGATCGAACGCGTCGAAAAACTCGTCTTCCTCGGGTATGACGTCACGATTGTGATACGTTGTATCCGGTTCTGATACGTTATCGTCGATCAGCAACTAATTTGTATCGAAAAACAGCTATAAATATGTCCAAATCTGATTGGTCTTCGATATTTGTATGCATATAGACATAAACAAAAGAATATACTATCGTATGGTAGTCTATATGAATTAAACAAAACTTTAAAGAACAACGGAGCAGCAACACAAGCCATGTTATAAGTCAGTCAACAGGATCGTTATGTAGTATTTCTTTTAAATTATTTGTATTCCGTCTGAACAATTTATATATTCTTTGAAATTATTAACATTAAAACGCAAATACGTTTGCTATAAAGTAACTTAATGCTAGAGATATATATAAGGGTATACGGGTTAAGAACCATTAATTATATTAAGTAAGCATCATAAACAGCTAAGAATTGTCGTTTTATTAAAAAGGACGTCAAATTGTTCAATCATACCTCCTAGCAGCCTGACCTTTTAACACTTAACCAGCAAATACTATTATTTGCCAAACCCATATTACGGTACATACCGTAGTGTAGTCCCGGTTTCTAGTGCTCAACAATACACGCGGGTCACGGCGGTCCATCATCTTGACGAAGTTCCTCACCAGGCGGTTACCATAGCGACGGTATCTGAGGACGTTGTATTCCTCGTCAAGCACGCGTTCCGCTTTGTAGGACACGTCTACGTGATCGCAGACTGGCGTCACGGAAAACTAAACGTCGTAGATCGCATTAAGCATATTTAATTGGGTTTAACACAAAACTCACATTGTGTTATAAATGGTAGCTTGACTAAAATGTCTAGTGTGATGCTTATTAAATGTTATTCTGTCTGGGACTGACCGTTACAGATAGTTAAAGAACAAGAATCGATCTGGAAGATTTTATTTCTTGCGTAGCATGGTAAAAGCTGAAAATACACAATGTCGACTCGTAAATGTAAATTCTTAATTTCCGTAATATCAAGACGATTTCACTTATTGCCATATAAATCATTAATGAACATGACACATAGCTATGGATCTTGTTCAGTGACCTTATATAATGACCATGAAGGCATATGTTAAGTTTCAATTGAATATATGTAGTAGTTAATGCGATATGGACTTGTTGCCCACAAACCTTAATCAGAGCATTACGCCAACGCCGACGAACGGGTGAGTGGTATAGCTCAAACTATTCCATGAATAGTCAATATAAAACACATATAATTATTTTAAATTTAAGTCGATGTAATACAACATTTTAGACTATGACTGCAATCATTTCACTCACAGCAATTACAATTGCATGTTTTCTAATGAAGTCTAAAAAAATAATGATTTGTTTCTCAGGCACTTTTTCCAAAAAGTCAGGAGGGAGGGCGAATTCTTTTATTGATTTTTTTTTCTCCTACTCTTTTCTTCTTGCACTATGTATAGACTTATTAAAACAAGTAATTAACTCAGTCAAGTAATTAAGTACATATTAATGACAATTTTAAGTTTGCAACATAAGCTTAATAACAACATAGGCATCCCTTCTTATAAAACTCTAAATACATATAAAATGTCATTTATGCAAGCTGATGTAGAAAGGCAATGAATTTGAATGTTCATAATAAACATATATGCCTTCAATTTAATAGACCATCAACAGTAAAGTATTTCTATTTATAGAATTTAACTTTTCGCAATTCATATTTTTATAACTGTAAAAAAGGAATGACTTTGCAATATTTTTTGCAATAAATCAAACAAAATTATAAAGGAAAATCAACACTTGTAAATGCAGCTGGCATTTTCGTTTGTTTCCATAGGATGTATTATATTGACACAGATTTTGTTCAAATAATTATGAATGCTATTACACAAGCAAAAGCATTTACGAAACAACAGTTTAAATCAACAAATAGACGGTTTTAATAAAGGTTCCCAGCCGAATATTATATTTTGTTCAAAATTTATTTTATTTCACAAGTTGTAATTATCCGATTTATATAATTAAATCAGACAGGAAGAAAGTTACTGGAAATAATGAAATTTCTACCGGGTTACTCTTATACCACTATTTTTATAATAAGTGGATTCTTATCATTTAAAGCCGCTGACCATGGGATCAATTTTTTCAATACATCGTAATTGTAGTAATAGTTTTTATGAAAGTTCGTTGTGTTTATTCGTCCAAAATCTGTTTCTTATTTACGAAAGGCATTGTTCAAAAGCGCTTGGTACGAACGGAATACTATAATGTACATGCTGGTTTACTCTAGAGTCATCACCAGTTATCGCATACAGAAAATATGCAATAGCAAGTTACCGAAATGTTAATCATTCACATATTGCCATGCGTAGTATTTGTATTTTCTTCGGTAACCTGTCCATTAGGAACACTTTCTACAAAGTTTTATTTTTATAAACATATTTCTGGACTACTCCTTGAAAAACCCCGGCGCGATCGTCAAAAAATAGAAAATAACTTTTTTTTTGGTATTAAACATAAGTTGTGGCGGGCCATAAAAATACGTTGCGGCGCTACCTCAGAAACAAAACTTTTTTTTTTAGCCTAACAACTTCTGGATATAAAAATAAAGTGTCCATAACACTGGTAATTATGCATGCATTGTTTCACTTATTTGGTGTGGTAAGGGCTAATGAACTTCATTTTTAACTGACTATCTCTTGTAATGAGCAGGACTATACTAGACTCCAACAAGTTCTGCAATTACTGCCGTGTTAATAGTTAATTGAACTGATCACTGTTTGGTTAAGTATGGGGTGGTTCACGTTCATTTGTTTACATCCGCAACATTTTTGGATCACACACACCAACAAGTAGGTTTTTTTCATTCTCCTCTTTGCACGCTTGCCTTGCATTCTTGGTTCCTCGACCTTAGCACATGTTCTGAAAGTACAAATTAAAAAATATGTGTTGAAATGAAATAAACATTAAGATATACATAGACTTCCAGTGATGTCAATAAACCATACCAATTCAAAATGACGAACAGCTTCATTGATAAACATTGAGCAAATTATTAAGCAAGTGCATTTTACGGAACCATTTTAATTACAGCCAATAATTTGTTGCAGAATAACCCATGGTTGATTTTATTCTTTATCTATGGAAAATTAGCCGCGTGGCCGTGTCGTGTTAGAATTGAATATAACGGGATTAATAACACAAATGAATTTGCTGTTTATTTCTTTTGTAATTAAATATGTTAATATTGATTGATAAATAAGAACATGACAATTAGGCATGTACACATGAAATATAAGATATATATTTTGTGTGTGAGATTGCTTAAGCTTATTCATAAATTTATACTCCAGAACTAAAATGCATGAAATGTATTGTTCCAATTATTGAAATTATTCATTCAATTATAACATTCAATTTATTGCCATATGGTGTACGTTTTAATAAATAATGAACTTAACACAAGCAATTATATTGTTTTCCAACTGTTAACCCATGCTCTATTTGCATAAAGATTGCACGTACAAAACAACACAAAAGTTTGATAGTGAAGTTACATTTTTGTAAATAGTCGCGAAAATACATGACAATAGAGATGTATTTACTTTTAATTTGTTTTAAAGAGCAATACTTATTAAGTTATGAAAAACATTTCTCCAAGTGCAAAACACGTATTTACTTACTTCATATTTAAGGAATGCAGGCTACATTGTGCTCCTCGAAAGAAAATCTGCAGTTGACAAAACGATTCTCAAATCAAGATGGCAGCCGTGAATAACTGCCTTGAACTGGTCATAGAAGTGCACAACAGACTGACCAATATGGGCATGTTTGCTGGGTCGCATAGGGACTTGCGAGTTAGGAACCCATATGGTCTCTCTTGCTGGGACCCATATGGGCTTGCTAGTGGTGACCCATCTAGGCCTGCTTTTTGGGGGCCCATATGGGCTTTCTTGCTGGGACCCATATGGGTTTGCTTTTGGGGGATGCATATCTAGGCTTTCATTCTGGGTCCCATATTGGCTTGTTTGCCTGGGTCCTACCTGGGACTTATATGGACATGACCATGTATGTTGGACCCTTGTGGTTAATAAGCCCAGTTATAGCCCATATTGGGACCCCATAGGCTGGCTTGCCGGGACCTATACGAGCTTACTTGCTGGGGACTCATATAGGCTCTATTAATGGGACCCGTATTGGGTTGATTGTTGGTGTCCTATATGGGCTTGCTTGTTGGAAAACCCATTTTGGGGTGCTCTTTGTGACCCATATGGGCTAGTTTGTTGAGGAAACATACGGGCCTTTTTGCGGGGACCTATATGGGCTTGCTTGATTGGTACCCATATGGGCTTTTCTGTTGGGACCCATATGATAATGCTGTTGTTGACCCATATGGGCTTTCTAGTTGCGTACCTATATGGGCTTTTTTTCTTTCTTTCTGGGACCCACATGGGATAACTTGTTGGGGACCTATTTAGGCTTTTTTAGCTGGAATCCATATGGGCTTTCTTGTTAGACGCCCAATTGGACTTTCTTGCTGGGACCCATGTGGGCTGTTTTGATGGGACACATATTGCGTTGCTTGTTGGGGCCCATATGGAGATGCTCTTTGTGACCCATAAGGGCTAGTTTGTTGGGGACCCATACGGGCCTTCTTGCTGGGACCTATATAGGCTTGCTTTTTGGTACCCATATGGCCTCTCCTGCTGGGACCCATATGATATTGCTGTTGTTGATCCATATGGGCTTGCTTGTTGGGGACCCATAATGGGCTGTATTTCTGGGACACATGGGATTACTTGTTGGAGACCTATGTAGGATATTTGAAACCGATACGGGGATGCTCTTTGTAATCCATGTGGGCTAGTTTCTTGGGGACACATATGGACCATCTTGCTGGGACCCATATGGGCCTGCCTGTTTGGTACCCATGTGAGCTCTCTTGCTCTGATCCATATGGTCTTGATGTTGTTGACCCATATGGGCTTGCTTGTTGGGGAGCAATATGGGCTGTCTTGCTGAGACCCATATGGACTTACTTGTTGGGGACCTAAATGGGCTTGCCTTAGCCTGGGACCCAACTGAGTCTGATACGGGCAATACAACGTATATGGGTCCCACATGGGGCATATGTGGTGTATCAGCCCAGGTATAGCCCATATCGGTCCACATGGGATGGCTTACGTTGACCCATATCGGCATACTTTCTGCAAACCCCCTGTGGGTTGGATTGCTTTGTCCAATATGGGCCCGGTATGTGCAGAAACTATTGATTGGGTCACACATGGGGCCCATATGGTATATTTGTCCAGGCAAAGCCCATATTGTGCCCATATGGGCTAGCTTGCTGGGTGTAAGTTTTCGCGATAGGACCAATATGGGCTTACTAGTTGGGAACCCATCTGGGCTTTCTTGCTGGGACCTATATGGACTTGCTTGCCTGCGACCCAAGTGGGTTTAATATATGATGTATATTGGTCCCACGTGGTGCCCATTTGGAAGATCAGCCCAGATATAGCCCTTATCAGGCCCACATCCGATTACCGGGACCCATATGGGCATACTTGCAAGGAATCTATGTGGTCTTGCCTGCTTGGTCCAATATGGGCCCGATAAAGGCAGAAAAATATATGGGTCCCACATGGGGCCATATGGTATATTTGCTCAGGTATTTCCCATATTGGGCCCAAATCGGCCTACTTGCTGTGACCCATAAGGGGCTGCTTGTTGAAAACACACGTGGGCTTTCTCGATGGGGACCGATATGGGCCTGCCCTTTGTGACCAATTTGGGTCCCATAAAAGCCTTCTCGCTTGGACCCATATAGGTTTGTTGAGAACTCGTATGGGCTCTCTTTCTAGGATCCATGTGGGCTTGGTATCGGAGGCCCATATGAACTTGCTTGTTTGGGACCCATATGGGCTTTCTTGCCGGGACCCATTTGGGCTTGCTTGTTGGGGACCCTTATAAGCTTTCTTGCTGGGACCCATATAGGAGCTTACTAGTCGGGAACCCATATGGGCTTTTTTGTTGGTACCTTTATGAGCTTGCTTGCCTGGAACCCAAGTGGGTCTAACATGGGCAAGGTGATGTATATTGGTCCCCTTTGGGGTCCATGTGGAACATCAGCCCAGGTATAGCCCTTATCAGGCCCACATATTATGACTTACCGGGACCCATATGGGCATACTTGCAAGAAACCCATGTGGGCTTGCTTGCTTGCTTGGTCCGATATGGGCCCGATATAGGCAGGAGAAATAATATATGGGTCTTAGATGGGGCCCATTTGTTATATTTGCCCACCTGTAGCTCATATTGGGCGTATATGGGGTTGCTTGCTGGGGTTCGTTTCACTGCTGATATATTCTGTATGATTTTCAATTCAAATAGAGGAGCTGTTGTTTCATGGTGATAAACTTGTAAACTATGTTATGTTCAATACTGATCACCTATAATAATAGCTACATATATCCCACAGGGAGAGTGTGAAATTAAATAAAGTATACTTATCATCACAACAGGATCTTTATTTTATGCGTTTCAAGTACAAGAAGACGTGAGCTTTGCAAGATTATGATATCTAACACAGTTCAGATAACCATTACGATTTGCTTGTATTGTGTCGTTGATATATAAACTTAAATCAAGTCATGTTTACATGACGGGAAATACCGACCTCCCCCTCTAGAATTGATTGAAGATGATGTGTAAAGAGATACCGTTGTATGTAAAGGTTCCACAAGAGTACCTGAGAGACTATGTCTACCTTTATATGTGTGATATATTCTGGATGCTTCTCGATAATCACTTGCAGCTTACAATCTAGTATCTGAAACATATTAATCTTATTTCTGCCAGTTGTATACATGTATTACACAGAGTGCGAAGGCGCATATATGCAAACAAACGAAAATACGTTCGCTCTTTGGGAACATCAACCAAGCGAATAAAACAAAGGTATATGCTCGTAATATATTTTTCCCGTGAAATTCTTTAATTAACTTTATAATATCATGTTTCGCAACATTTACATAACGAGACTATGCAAATTGATGTACCAATATTGTTTTGTTTTATGATAAACTTGAACACATGGCTGATAGTGTCGTTACAATCGACAGCAGAATAGGTGTAGTACGCAACCGGTGTCAATACATGGAACATTTCAATTAAAAAAAAGTGTATTGTTACCAGAATAAATCATATGCGTACACCTTGTATTCCAATTAGGCCATACAAATTTGATTCTATGTTTAGTGTCCCCCTGATGTTCCAAAACCAACCTACCAGGCAGGAAAAACAAAAAACGAGTTGATAAAAACATTATGCTTTCACAACTTATTCATGTCAGTGGTACACGCTCAAGTAAATGTTTACTTATACAACTGGTATATATCATCTCAAAAAATATTGGGAACCTACATACATACAGTATTTTAACTGTGTTAATTAATTTAGTGGCAATGTATGCTTTACAAATATTGGTAAAAGAACCTATAAGTATTTTTGAAATGTTTTTCCAAATTCTATGTACGCTTTCAAACTCGATTGTTTAGATTGTGAAAATTATTTTTTTTTCGTTCAGGCATCCGAAAACCTTCCAACCCTAGGACGCTCAACATAAATTCAAATTGGTATAGCCTTATATTGCACAATATATCTCGTGATACGTGGAGATAATTTGTTGTAACATATTTACGAGCAATCAGAACATTAGCTCAGTGAATCCACTTGCATACATTCATGGAATGCATTCAAAAATAATTTCATTTTATATTATTAATAAAGCTTACATATTGACAACTGCCTCTATTTGTACCATATCGTTTTATTGCGACTCTTATGTCACCTTTACATATATTTCATTATTAGACCAACGCTGCATTAGATTCTATCTTAGCGGCAACTGACCAAATACATGCCACAGTTGGTACTCCGTAGACATACAAAATACCGAATTATTGCATTTCATGTGCTGAAACTCGATATAGTAGCGAAGGAATCGATTTGCAAAAAGGCGATCGATAGAATTACGACATCTGATATGCATGAAACTAATATTGGACTCAGTGTATTGATTATGTATCGTATGCCTTAAGAGGTATTCACGTGTTATATTAACAAAATATTTATTGGATATCCCGGACAAAAATGGCTGATTCTATAAAGCTAGAGAACGATTGACTGAATATTTAAAATGGCTGCATATGAATGGATAAATTGTATTTTTTATATAATTATTTAGTGTAGATTTTGTCCAAACAACATTGAAATCTGATTAAGTGTTGACATTGCTATATTAACTGCACAAACGTGACACTTGTATGTGTATATATTTAGGGATTAAAAAGGTAACATATTGAGCATTCAACGGAGACGAACATATAGCGCTATAAACCTGTTTATATTTACTATATAATTGTGTGTCAGTTGCCTAAGTGCTCATATTTCACAAAATGTTAAAAAGCGTTCATTTTAAAAATTTTGTTGTTTTTGAGAACGAAGAGAATATAGAGTTTGGGACGCAAAGTCCGCACATATTTATAGGGGAAAATGGTTCCGGAAAAAGCGCCGTGTTTGAAGGAATCCGTAGATGTTTAAAGCCGGAATTAAGCACCTCTGTTTCCAGACCGTACCATCAAAACGATGTATCATATTTTATTAGCAGATTCCAAACGAATGACACAGTGGACATAATAAGTGGAACTGTTTGCATCCCCACTAATAAAGCTATACAGCACGTAGATCCTGCTGAGACAGCATTCAAACCTGTAGCAACTGAATCGCTGGATTATTTCAAAATTGTAATTGAATACAAAAAGAAACAAAACGTCGGTTTTTACGTCGATTTTCTTAAATTGCCAAGCACAGAGAACGGTGAAACAAGTATAAATGCGCATCAAGTAACGGTACAAGCTTCTGAAGGAAACACATTAAATGACTTATTTGAAATAGTTTCAACATCGAAGAAAAGCAGTGATACAATTGGGTCAATTCTCCTAAATAATCTCAGCTACAAACGTATGACCATACGAAGCGTCCAAACAGAGCTCTCAGATTGTACAAAATTGCTAACGGACTTGTCAACCAAAGTAGTGTTTACTTTTCCATTACGGTCGATTGGGCCTTTGCAGTGGTCCGAAAGTAAAAGGATAATGGCAGAAGAGAAAGATAAGAATTACAATGAAGCGGTAAAAAGGTGTGAAATAATAAACGCATTTTTGGCAGAAGAAAACGAAGACAAATTTGATAAAAATATTGAAAAAAGTATCTTTGAAAAAATTACTAACATGTCCAGACAATACACGTTTTCTTTGAACAAGGAGAACGGCGATTTGTTGGTCCAGGACAACCAATTTAAATTACTCAAAACACCAGAAGGGATTTTAGAAGCTAAGTACGTTTCCATTCTGCTGTCGGAAAAGAGCTACAAAACAATACTACTTGAAGAACCCGATAGGGGCATGCACCCTCAGTTCGTTCAAAGACTAACACAGGAAATACGACAAGAGGCGGAGGCTAATAGAAAAGTTGTAATACTGACCACTCACAATACGACGTTCCTAACGCCATGGACGCTGTCCAATTGCTACAGATTTAGCAGAGTTGGAGAGTCTAGGACTGTCAAATGTTTAGGAAAGGTTGTCGGTACAAAATTAAAAACGTTACGGTTAATGACAAACGATCATCTGTCACACATTTTCTTCGCCAAACACGTGCTCTTCTGTGAAGGCGATAGCGACTGGTTGTTTTTAACAGAAATGGTTCACCTAATTTTATCAAGATTTAAAATCAATAATTCATCCAGTGGCCGAAGACTTTTATGTACAAACAATGCATTCCTCGACGAAAATGACGAACAACTTCAAGCGGTGTTGCCCAATATGACGATATCCAAGATTAACGGCAAAGATAATGTCAAGGCCTGTCGAAAAATGTGCAAGGCACTGAGATTACCGGCTCGGTTTCTTTTGGATAAAGATGCGGCAGCAGACCAGGCCAAACATACTGATTGTTTCTTTTGGTCAGATGGTGCCATCGAACAGATGGTTATAGCCATTGCAAACAAATATAAAGATGAAGACCTGGCAAAAATTGTGGCCGACCTAAAACTTCAAACCCAGAAAAAGAAGCTGTTTATAGATAAAGAGAGTAAGCCAAAAGATATTACCTATTGTGTTGACGCTTTGCTTAGAAATTGTGCAGAAGACAATGATCTTGGAAGGTTGTTAAGATTTTTGCTGAAGGTTTAATTAGGCTTTGAAATAACTTAACAGTTAAGGCTTAGAGCATCTTTTTTAAGAGAGCAAACGTATGACATAAAGGAAAGTGGTGAACGAAACCAAACTAATTTGCTGTTATAGGATTCCATGGAGATTCGATTTACTGTAACATTACATATAGGTTGTCCATGTTAACGCTCCTCAACTATTGTAAGTGTATTAATCAAAAGTATCCGTGTATCGGGAATCTCCTAAGAAAGCGAAGAAAACACGGACGACGAGGTCATCGCTTTTGCCAAAGACCTCGGTGTTGATCTTAACATCACCGAGATCGACAAGAGCCATAGACTGAGCAAACCGATGTCTCTAGACACTGAGTCAAACCAATCTCGGTTTAGATATATTATTGTAAAGTTCGCTACGTTTAGGTCCCGCGTGAAACTTCGTGCCAAAAAGTATAACTAAATACATGTGGTAACAGAGGAGTGTACATAACGAAGATCTGACTCGTGAACGTAGCTAGATCTTCTATGAAGGACATACGCTTGTGAAATCGAAGCATGCCAATAGTGTGTGGACATTAAATGGTGTCATTGTAAATCGTGGACCGGACATGAGCAGTCATCGCATTTAACCCAGAAACTATCTGTAAAACTGTAAGCTGTCGGTTGGCGCACAGTGACGTACGGCGAACAGCATATGCATGCATGTACCCTCTTGAAAATGATACATCCTATAAATTTATGTCATGTTTGATAAACTAGATTATATAAATCGCAAACTATTGGTAAAATTAGATAAAACTATACTATTTTCCAATACTTATATATATGAAGTAATCCGATTTAATGCCAATGTAACAATTCAAGCTGTTATTTTAATGCATGTATTGTGTAATAGGGTAACCCTAGTCGAGCCGGGGTACGTTTTTCGCTGGAATTTAAACGTTATAAATTAGCGACATCTACATAATTGATTTTGACGGGTCTATTGTGGCAAATTTATCCGCAAATTTAAATCTCCAATACAGGCATGTCGAGCAACAAATGCCTGATATAAAAACTGAATGTATGTTCTTTGATAGATAAAGCAAACAGTAATATATATTTTATTATTAAATCTAGAAAAGCACTTGTATTAATGTGAAACATTGAATTATTATCAATTCTTGATAATAATTGCCTGATACCAGCTAATGAATTTTCTGTCCTCTGATAGATAAAGGCTAAACGTTATAGATTTTATTCATAAATCTATAACTGTATTTTATTAATGTGAAACATTGAATAATTATCAATTATTGACTTGAAAATGTTGTCATCAGTTCGTTATAATGTCATTCTACTACGAAATATTATTGTCTCACTCAAGTTGACAAATCACTGAATGTATGCTAAAATATATTAGCTGAACTTATTACTTGAGTCTGGCAACATGGTCATGTCATTTGATTATTGTGACTTACAATACCATAATGTTTACGTTTCGATTTACTTGCTTAACTGTAATATCCACTGTAATATCCACTCTCACTTTTTCTTTCAATGGAACCGATTAGTTGACTATCCTGGATCTCCCTGAAGTATGATGCTTCAGGCATAGTATATTTATCGGTTCCAAATAAATCTTCTATTTATGATCTGAAGTCTATTTCTTATCCCAACTCCTACTTAAACACTATGCTTAAAACAGATTTCCAAGCTTGTTTAACTTAAACATTTTTTGTTATTGTACATTATGTATGAAACGACCGTCACTTTATATGAAACTGTATTATTGAGGAAAGAAACCATACTAGCATAGCTATCGTTCCGATCCTACAAACTTATTTATCACATGCTAAACGTTGTTTTCCGTGTAATACAGCCATTACGTATATGTTTATCTTACACATGTGTAAGAAAACATTTTGAGCGTTTTCATTTGCTATCTATTCTTTGACTGACCAACAGTTTCACGCTATTTTGGTGATATGACGTCGTCAACATAAAATGACGTCAAGTCAGTTCACAACTCTGAGGATTTACCAACTTATTTTGGTAAAATTAAAGGAGTTTTATTTCGATTAAAAGCATGTGATAAAAAGATCTGACACGAGTTGCCAGTTCATATCTTATTTTATTAAAATCGTCCTGGAATTCGTTAGCAAGCTAGCTAAAGCTAACGAAATTCCTGAACTCGTTTAGTAAAATATTGTATGAAATGAAATTTTGTATCAGATCCTATATGTATTGTGTATTTCTCTACTCTATCCTTATTCGAAATAAATATGTTTAAACCAACATTCTATTTTGCTTTGTCAAGTACACTAGAAGCATCATCACGTTAACTAGATTTACGTCTTATCTGGTGAATGCTTTAAATTACATTTTGGATACTGAATGTGTCCGTTAAGAATAGATGTATTAGTTACTGTATACTTAATATTCCCGTTAAGTGTACATTCAACAGTTACTTGTTTGTTGATAAAAATGAATATGAGTGTTATCTGTTGAAACATATTCACCTATTTCAATAACTGACTATGAGTTGAATACGATTGCCGTTACAAAATGTCCGTTTACGAAATGTGTCTGAGTGTTATGATATGTGTTATCACTTTTTTAATTATCTGTGTAAATATTTAATATATAAGATTTACACCTACATTGGATTACTGAATATCATGTTAATAAAATGAGTAATTATTTTGCTTAAAATGAAGTTTGGTCAATTTTAGCACACATGTAATTATTTGCTAACCATTGTACCACATATGTGTACGCAAGTTAAAGAAAAGGCGTATGTCATTGTTTTATTTTACCATATATTTCAAAAAGGTTTATTATTGTTTCGAATGTAGTGATTATGTTTTATTAGTATGTTATTTTGTAGATGATAATTAACAGGGAAGACGATTTGTGTGTATGAATAAGTTATCTATTGGATGCTTTTTAATCGAGGAAGCATTGAAACAAACCTTTTGTGTACGAACAAGTTAAAACTGAAAAAGGTAATATTGCTTACGTTTTAAATTTTACAGTAAAGTTAAGGTTTATCGTTTACTTAGTACCATTTTTGTGTAGTTGTCTTTTTTCATATATATTAAGATAGTATGGAAAACATTATATATTTATGTGCATAAGGTACAATTGACTGTGTACTGGATTTGAAATATATACGTGCGGATATTCTCAAATGATTTTATTGTAATCGGGCAACGTGTCTGAATCAAACTAAATATGTCACTATAGTATTTTTGCAAACCCTTTAACGTATAGTTTAATAGTGTATGTACGATCTTTCATATCAATTATTTTAAATATATTAAGCAGATGAATGTAACAATTAAACTTGAAAGCAAACAGAACACGATTCTCTGTTTGATAAACACACATGCCCCAAGTTGGTGATTTATAGCCCATTTCTTAGTCCAAATTAGGTCAAGGTCAAAGTCAAAGTGAGGTTTGGGTGATATGGGTGGATTGGGGATAGTCATAAGCAACAACTTTGTAAATATCCAAGTATTGTTGCAAGCGGTGTTGGTGCTAGACGAAACGGTAAAATAGTCAACCAAGAAACAGCCCTTTTGAATTATTTTGAGTGCAAATTAGGTTAAGGTCAAAGTGAGGTTGGTGACACGGGTGGATAGGGAATGGTCAACAATGGTGTAAGCATTCAAGTGTTGTAGTAAGCGGTGTTCGTGCAAGACGAAACGGTTAAATCTACTTAACCTTGTCTCGGACGAAAGGACGGGGGCATAAAAACATGAAAATGACGATGGAAGCACTTCAATGTGAAATAAATCATCAAGTACTTGTGTTGAATTTAGTTTGCATCGTTTATTAGTCTTATGTAACCTAAACCAACTGTCAAGTCAACGTATATACATGTATTTGAGTTTCAGCATGTACAGACTGATACTTTTTTTGTGGCTAAAACTAGCTTATTGTGCATTTAAGAGCAATGTTTGTTTTTAACTTGTATTTTATTTTAAATAGAAATATATGTTCATTAACTTTATTTTGTTACTTGTATTTATGCCACTATATGTGTTGTAAGATCGTACATACACACTTTAAGATAAAGGCATTCTACCGTTCGTATTTTGTCACATTGAACCGAATGCTGGACATTAGATATGTAAGACAAATTCGCAAATTGTAACGACAGAGCTTTACAAAATGTAAAAGGAAAATTTTGTGTTAATGTCTTCATCTATCTAAAGCAAAATGTAAAGCACCTGGATTAACCAATTCACTATAAACATATGTGTGTGGTTATCATTGTTAAACATAGATATCATTTATGTACATAATCAATATATAGTTTTCGTGTTTCAAAGCTATTATCTGCTTAACATATCAATTGTATGGTATGCTTTCAATTGTAATTGCCTTATTATGCGATGTTAATGCCTAGTGCATTCATATTTGACTTACATAATTGTGTTTGTTAAACCAGAACATGTATATACAAGAATATCGGTAGAACCGATGGATGCTCCCCGATGTCACTTTGACCTCATATTATGGTATCGACCTTTAACCTGATGCATTCCCGTGAAACACTGTCTTATTAAGGCAAACATGTGTGCCAAGTATTTTAC